>ONZH01003208.1:0-22524 GCA_900303285.1 Rhinella marina
AAGGTGCATAGCAAATGTGGGTGCCAATATTCAAAAAGGGTCCAAATACAGAGCCCGGGAATTATAGGCCGGTAAATTTAACATCTGTCGTGGGTAAACTGTTTGAGGGTTTTTCTAAGAGATGCTATCTTGGAGTACCTCATTGAAAATAGGCAAATAACTCAATATAAGCATGGCTTCATGAGGGATCGGTCATGTCAAACCAATTTAATCAGTTTCTATAAGGAGGTAAGTTCTAGACTTGACAGCGGCGAATCAATGGATGTCGTATATCTGGACTTCTCCAAAGTATTTGACACGGTACCACATAAAAGGTTAGTATATAAAATGAGAATGCTTGGCCTGGGAGAAAATGTCGGCAAGTACACTGCTACAGATGGATCTGGATTAGAGATGAGCGAGCACTAAAATGCTCAGGTGCTCGTTATTAGAGACGAACTTTTCCCGATGATCGGGTGCTCGTTTCGAGTAACGTACCCCTTTGAAGTCAATGGAAGACTCGAGCATTTTTGCAGGGGACCAAGGCTCTGCCTAGGGAAGGCTGGGTGAAAACCTGGAAACATCAGAAAATGATGGAAACACCACGGAAATGGACAGGAAACAGCAGGGGCAGCATGCATGGATACCTCTGAGGATGCCTAATCCCACCATTAACCCAAATTCTCAGGCAAAAGCCTAGTGGTTACCCTCATGGCAATTGTGCTCACCCAGACCAAGAAAGGCGAGGCACATACCCATCACATGTTAGGGAAGCACCCAACTAGGTGCAAAGAAAAATTGTTTAGAGAGAGGGCCTGTAGGTGGACCTCCGTAAAAATTGTTTGGAGAGAGGGCCTGTAGGTGGACCTCCGAAAAAATTGTGGTAAAAGAGTGCCAGTTGGACTTCTAAAAAAATGTGTTTTTTAGGTCAGCGTTAGGCAAAGATGACAAGGAGGAGGAGGAGTAGGAGGAGTAGAGAAGAGGAATCTGATAAATAAGTAATGTTAATCTTTAGCTGCTTTCCCACGGAGGAGATTTGAATTACGGTGAAATCCAGGCTTTGTTCATTTTAATAAGCGTCAGCCTGTCAGCGTTGGCAGTTGAAAGGCGTGTACGCTTATCGGTGATGACGCCACCAGCTGCACTGAATACCCGCTCTGACAACACGCTAGTGGCAGGGCAGGCCAGCACCTCCAAGGCGTACAGCGCCAGTTCAGGCCACGTGTCCAGCTTTGAAGCCCAGTAGTTGTATGGGCAGAGTGATCGGTCCGAACGTTGGTATGGTGAGCTAGGTACTCCCTCACCATCTTTCTGTACAGCTCCCCCCTACTCTGCCTAGACTGGGGACAGATGACAGTGTCTTGCTGGGGTGACATAAAACTGGCAAAGGCCTTGGAGAGCGTTCCCCTGCCAGTGCTGGACAAGCTACCTGCTCGCCTCCTCTCCCCCGCTACTTGGCCCACAGAACCACGCCCTCTGCCGCTAGCAGTGTCAGATGGGAAGGATTGCTTCAGCTTGTGCACCAGGGCCTGTTGATATTGATTCACTCTCTTACTGCTTTCCTCTACAGGGATGAGAGTGGAAAGGTTCTGCTTGTGCCGTGGGTCCAGGAGAGTGAACACCCAGTAATCAGTGTTTGAAAAAAATGCTTCTAACGCGAGGGTCACGGGATAAGCAGCCTAACAAAGTCTGCCATGTGCGCCAGAGTCCCAACACGCATGAATTCCCTCTCCTCACTGGCCTGACTCTCCATTTCCTCCTCCTTCTCCTCCTCCAAGTCCTCCTCTTCAGCCGATACACGCTCAACAGTTAATAAGGACTGAGCACTAGTACCCTCTTCTGTCTCGCCGTGTTAGGCCACTGAGGCACAAATAAAATAAATAAGTGACTCTGCCGCTTGGCAGAGTCATTGGGGATCACTGGACCCAAACTCTGGGCAGCCGGACAATGACGATCGCTCCCAAAGGGCGAAATGATATAGGAGGCTAGATAACGAAAAGTAAGTAAACACTACACAAACACGTACTGCGCAGAAAGCGCTTGAGACTGGAGCCAGAGCTTTGGCTTCACAGACCTCCAGACAAGCGACGCCCACCGTGTACCCGTGCTCCAAGAGGGGGCTACGGCACGGCCGCAAGCGTGGCTTTCAAACAGTCTGAGTGATACACACACACAAAGACAGACAGAAATGCAGGCACGTGGAACCATGCACAAGTGCAAGGCAGCACACAAACACTCAGAACATTCAGTATCAAATGGACCGGACCGTATAGCAGTCGCACATGAACAACAAGGCACCGGCCCTGCCCAGCAAAAGCTCAGGGTTTAAATAGTAGTGAGCTAATTGGCAGAGGCGTGGTTACTGACACACTTCCTGTGAACGCCTGGCGGAAGTGACCTCACCAGAGTTCTCAAGGGCAGGGCGTGGTGCCTGACATACTTCCTGTGAACGCCTGGCGGAAGTGACATCACCAGAGGTCTCACAGAGCTGGCGCATGACCCCTTCCTGTGCCGGACCTTGTTCACTGCAGTAGGACTGTGGGCGCAAGGATATTGCCCTGAGATTTGTCCGTGCCCCTTCACCAACACCCACAGCCCGAGAGGGCAAGCGACCGCGTGCACGACGTTGATGCACACGCCTTACACGCCACCATTCTCTTCCTCCTCATCCCCCTCCTCTGATACGCGCTGAGAAACAGACCGGAGGGTGCTCTGGCTATCAAGTGACGTATCTTCCTCCACCGTCTCTTGTGACAAGCGCAAAGCATCCGACTTGATGCTGAGCAGTGAGTTTTTCAACAGGCAAAGAAGCGGGATGGTGAGGCTGATAATGGCGGCATCGCCGCTGACCATCTGTGTTGACTCCTCAAAGTTGCTCAACACCTGGCAGATATCAGACATCCACGTCCACTCCTCATTGTAGACTTGAGGAACGAGTGACCTGACTGCCAGTTCTGGTGGAAGTTGAAATCAGGCAGTCTACAATCGCTCTGCGCTGCTGGTAAATTCTGGATAACATGTTTAATGTCGAATTCCATCTCGGTGGCACGTCGCACAACAGTTGGTGAGCGGGCAGTTGTAGGCGGCCCTGCGCTGCACTGAGCGTGGCAGCATCTGTGGTCGACTTGCGGAAATGCGCACAGATGCGGCGCACCTTGGTGAGCAAATCAGAGAGATTGGGGTATGTCTTGAGGAACCGCTGAACTATGAGATTGAACATGTGGGCCAGGCATGGCACATGTGTCAGTCTACCAAGTTGAAGAGCCACCACCAGGTTACGCCCGTTGTCACACACAACCATGCCTGGCTTGAGGTTCAGCGGTGCCAGCCACAGATCGGTCTGTGCCGTGAAGCCCTGTAACAGCTCTTGGGCGGTGTGCCATTTTTTTACTTAGCTCAGCAGTTTCAGCACCGCCTGCTGGCGCTTACCCACGGCACTGCTGCTGCGCCTAGAGCTACCGACTGAAGGCGCCGTGCCCACGGATGGTAATTCGGAGGAGGAGGTGGAGGAGGAGGAGGGGTCGGAGGAGGAGGCATAGTACGTCTGAGAGACCGTGACCGAGGTAGGCCCCGCAATCCTCGGTGTGGGTAGTACATGAGTGGCCCCAGGGTTAGACTCGGTCCCAGCCCCCACCAAGTTAACCCAATGTGCCGTCAGTGATATATAGTGTCCCTGCCCCGGAGCACTTGTCCACGTGTCTGTGGTTAGGTGGACCTTCTCAGAAACAGCATTGGTCAGGGCACGGATGATGTTCTGTGACACGTGCTGGTGTAGGGCTGGGACGGCACATCGGGAAAAATAGTGGGGGCTGGGGACCGAATACCGAGGGGCAGCCACCGCCATGAGATTGCGAAAGGCCTAGGTCTCTACCAGCCTACAGGGCAGCATCTCCAGGCTCAGCATTGGAGATGTGGACCATTTGGAGATGTGGACATTGAGGGCTTGGGCATGTGGGTGGGTGGAGCTGTATTTCCTTTTGCGCTCCAGCGTCTGCTGTAAAGACAGCTGAACGCTGCACAGGGACACATTACTGGACTCTGTGAAGGATCGTGGAGGCGAAGGTGTGGTTTTCCGGCGGGAGGCGCTCATGCCGGGGTCCTGGGCAAGGGGTTGACTAGGAGAGGCAGCGAGTGACACAGGGGAAGGATCAGTGGTGTGACCCACAGGAGATGAACGGCCTTGGTTCCATTGAGTAGGGTGTTTAACACTCATATGTCTGCGCATACTGGTGGTGGTTAGGCTAGTAGTGGTGGCACCCCTGCTGATCCTGGTGTGGCACAGGCTGCACACCACACTCCGTCGGTCATCCTCACTTTCTTTAAAGAACCTCCAGACTTGCGAACATCTAGGCCTCGCCACAGGAGCTTCACTACGTGAAACAGTTGCTGCTGATGCACGAGCTCTGGCCCTGCTTCTCCCTCTGGCCACACCATTGCCTCTTCCAACCTGTTCTGGAGCAGCACTCGCCTCCGCCTCAGAAGCACTGTCTTCACTCGGCTTATCAAACCAGCTTGGGTCAGTCACCTCGTCATCCTCCGATTCCTCAGTCTGCTCCCCCCTCGGACTTCCTGCCCTGAGAACAACTTCACCACTGTCTGACAACCGTGTCTCCTCATTGTCCGACACCTCTTTACACACTTCTTCCACTAAGTCAACATTGTCATCATCATCACCCACATACTGCGACAGTTGGAAAACTTGGGCATCGGGAAAGAGGTCAGCAGCAACCTGAGAAGCAGTTTGTGACTCTGGGAAGGGTCCAGAAAACAGTTCCTCAGAGTATGCCGGATCGCATTCCAAATTTTCCTGGGAGGGGGCAGACTGGGGGGAAGGAGGTTGAGGTGGAGGAGCCATAGGAGTGCTCCCTTGGGTAACGTGGGTGGACTGCGTGGAAGACTGACTGGTGGAAAAATTACTTGAAGCATTGTCCGCAATCCACAACATCAGCTGTTTGCACTGTTGTGGTTTCAACAGTCCTCTTCCATGTGTCCCTGTAAGTTTAGACATGAAGCTAGGGAGTGTAGCTCTGCGGAGTTCCCCTGCTCCCTCATCAGCAGGTACTGTCTCACCCTGCCCAGGACCACGGCTTCTGCCCCCTACAGTAATTGAATGCCCACGACCACGCCCACGCCCTCGTCCTCGACCCTTAGCCATGGGATTCAACATTTTCTGTATATAATTGTATTATATGTACAAAAAAAAATGGGCCTGCTGTACTGAAACCCACAAACTTGTTCAATCTGAACAAGAAAATATATAGGTGGATAAGTTAGAGCAAAATGACGTATGTTATTACGTACCGTGCAGTATGGAGCAATTACACAGAAACTATTAGATTAGGCAGACTTGGTCTGCTTAAGTGCAACCCAGACAAATGTCGCACAGAGATTTTTGTAATGTAGCTGTATAAGTGAAAGCAAAAGAACTTTTTTATTACGTGACGTACAGAATGTGTCACCTGGACAGAAAATACGGATTGTGCTTTGTATATAGGTGGATAAGTTAGAGCAATATTACGTAATTACACGGAAACTATTAGATTAGGCAGACTTGGTCTGCTTCAGTGCAACCCAGACAAATGTCGCACAGAGATTTTTGTAATGTAGCTGTATCAGTGAGAGCAAAATACCTTTTTTACTGACGTGACGTACAGAATGGGTCACCTGGACAGAAAATACGGATTGTGCTTTGTATATAGGTGGATAACTTAGAGCTAAATGACGTATGTTATTACGTACCGTGGAGTATGGAGCAATTACACTGAAACTATTAGATTAGGCAGACTTGGTCTGCTTAAGTGCAACCCAGACAAATGTCGCACAGAGATTTTTGAAATGTAGCTGTATAAGTGAGAGCAAAAGACTTTTTTTTTAATTAAGTGACGCACAGAATGTGTCACCTGGACAGAAAATACGGATTGTGGTGACTGGACAGCTGAACTGTGACACACAGTATGGTTTCACACAGCTGAAACGGATTTGTATCACTGAGAAAAAACAACAAAAAAACTATTTTTGCCCCTGCTGACTGTGGGTATTTTGACTGCAACCCAGAGAAATGTCGCACAGAGATTTTTGTAATGTAGCTGTATCAGTGAGAGCAAAAAGTTCTTTTGCTTTCACTTATACAGCTACATTACAAAAATCTCTGTGCGACATTTCCTCAGGTTCCGCGCTCCACTGTGTTCCCTGCCGGTGCGCACTATGACCTGTCGCAGCGTCAGATCATAGTGCGCGCTGGCAGGGAACACAGTGGAGCGGGGAGCCTGAGGACAGCGGCGGCCAGAACAGGTAAGTATGCATTTTTTAAAGTGGCTGGGTGGGCTGATCTGAGGTCTGAGGGGGGCCACAAGATGCTGGTCTGAGGGGGGCACAAGACGCTGACCTGAGGTCTGATGGTGGCACATGGGGGCACATTGTGTTGATCTGAGGTCTGATGGGGGCACAAGACGCTGACCTGAGGTCTGATGGGGGCACAAGACGCTGATCTGAGGTCTGATGGGGCACAAGACGCTGACCTGAGGTCTGATGGGGGCACAAGACACTGACCTGAGGTCTGATGGTGGCACATGGGGGCACATTGTGTTGATCTGAGGTCTGATGGGGGCACAAGACGCTGACCTGAGCTCTGATGGGGGTACAAGACGCTGACCTGAGGTCTGATGGGGGCACATTGTGTTGATCTGAGGTCTGATGGAGGTACATTGTGTTGATTTGATGTCTGATGGGGGCACAAGACGCTGACCTGAGGTCTGATGGGGGCACAAGACGCTGACCTAAGGTCTGATGGAGGCACAAGACGCTGACCTGAGCTCTGATGGGGGCACATTGTGTTGATCTGAGGTCTGATGGGGGCACAAGACGCTGATCTGAGGTCTGATGGGGGCACAAGACGCTGACCTGAGGTCTGATGGAGGCATAAGACGCTGACCTGAGCTCTGATGGGGGCACATTGTGTTGATCTGAGGTCTGATGTGGGCACAAGACGCTGATCTGAGTTCTGATGTGGGCACAAGATGCTGACCTGAGGTCTGATGGGGGCACAATGTGTTGATCTGAGGTTTATTATCCCTGTACAGTGACATCACTGAGTGTATTATCCCTGGACTTTGACATCACTGTGTTTATTATCCCTGTACTGTGACATCACTGTGTTTATTATCTCTGTATTGTGACTTCACTGTGTTTATTATCTCTGTACTGTGACATCACTGTGTTTATTATCCCTGTACGGTGACATCACTGTGTTTATTATCCCTGTACGGTGACATCACTGTGTTTATTATCTCTGTACGGTGACATCACTGTGTTTATTATCCCTGTACAGTAACATCACTGTGTGTATTATCCCAGTGCAGGAAGAGGTAAGTGGTCTGTGTTTGTGTGTTTGTTTGTTTGTTTGCTTTCAATTTTTCAGGGTCGTGAATGCAGGACTACGTTAGATTACAAAAATCTCTGTGCGACATTTCCTCAGGTTCCGCGCTCCACTGTGTTCCCTGCCGGTGCGCACTATGACCTGTCGCAGCGTCAGATCATAGTGCGCGCTGGCAGGGAACACAGTGGAGCGGGGAGCCTGAGGACAGCGGCGGCCAGAACAGGTAAGTATGCATTTTTTAAAGTGGCTGGGTGGGCTGATCTGAGGTCTGAGGGGGCCACAAGATGCTGGTCTGATGGGGGCACAAGACGCTGACCTGAGGTCTGATGGGGGCACAAGACGCTGACCTGAGGTCTGATGGGGGCACAAGACGCTGACCTGAGGTCTGATGGTGGCACATGGGGGCACATTGTGTTGATCTGAGGTCTGATGGGGGCACAAGACGCTGACCTGAGCTCTGATGGGGGCACAAGACGCTGACCTGAGGTCTGATGGGGGCACATTGTGTTGATCTGAGGTCTGATGGAGGTACATTGTGTTGATTTGATGTCTGATGGGGGCACAAGACGCTGACCTGAGGTCTGATGGGGGCACAAGACGCTGACCTAAGGTCTGATGGAGGCACAAGACGCTGACCTGAGCTCTGATGGGGGCACATTGTGTTGATCTGAGGTCTGATGGGGGCACAAGACGCTGATCTGAGGTCTGATGGGGGCACAAGACGCTGACCTGAGGTCTGATGGGGGCACAAGATGCTGACCTGAGGTCTGATGGGGGCACAATGTGTTGATCTGAGGTCTGATGTGGGCACAAGACGCTGATCTGAGTTCTGATGTGGGCACAAGATGCTGACCTGAGGTCTGATGGGGGCACAATGTGTTGATCTGAGGTTTATTATCCCTGTACAGTGACATCACTGAGTGTATTATCCCTGGACTTTGACATCACTGTGTTTATTATCCCTGTACTGTGACATTACTGTGTTTATTATCTCTGTATTGTGACATCACTGTGTTTATTATCTCTGTACTGTGACATCACTGTGTTTATTATCCCTGTACGGTGATATCACTGTGTTTATTATCCCTGTACGGTGACATCACTGTGTTTATTATCTCTGTACGGTGACATCACTGTGTTTATTATCCCTGTACAGTAACATCACTGTGTTTGTTATCCCTGTACTGTGGCATCTCTGTGTTTATTATCCCTGTACGGTGACATCACTGTGTTTATTATCCCTGTACTGTGACATCTCTGTGTTTATTATCCCTGTATGGTGACATCACTGTGTTTATTATCCCTGTATAGTGACATCGCTGTGTGTATTATCCCAGTGCAGGAAGAGGTAAGTGGTCTGTGTTTGTGTGTTTGTTTGTTTGTTTGCTTTCAATTTTTCAGGGTCGTGAATGCAGGACTACGTTGGATTCGGTGGACTACGTCGGACGAGCTTTTTTTTTTTTTTATAAAATGGTCAAACAGGGGTCTGAGGGAGTGTTTATTTCAATAAAATGTTTTATACTTGTGTGTGTATTTTTTTTTTTACAATACTACAGTTTTAGTAAATATGGCTATCTACAGACGGCCCTGATTACTAATACTGGGCTTAGTGCTTGCCGGTATGGCAGGCCAGCACAAAACCCCAACATCTATTACCTCGGCACCCACCACCACCAGGGGTGCCGGGAAGAGCCGGGTACCCGCAGGACCGGACCTTCTAAATTGAGGGTCTGGCTCTGGGGCGGCTGCAGGCTGGTACCATTAGGCTGTGAAGGGCCAATAACCGTGTCCCTTCTTACCCTGGTAGTGCCAGGCTGCCGCTGCTGGTTGTATCTGGCTGGCGAAGGAAAAAAGGGGGGACCCCACGCCATTTTTTTAAAAATGATTTAATTATTTTTGTAAAAAAAATGGCGTGGGGTCCCCCCCTTTTTTCCTGGTGGCGGTGGGTGCCGAGGTAATCGATGTTGGGGTTAGTGCTGGCCTGCCATACCGGCAAGCACTAAGCCCAGTATTAGTAATCAGGGCCGCCTATAGATAGCCATAATTACTAAAACTGTAGTATTGTAAAAAAAAAAATACACACACACAAGTATAAAACATTTTATTGAAATAAACACTCCCCCAGACACCTGTTTGACCATTTTATTTAAAAAAAAAAAAAAAGCTGGTCCGACGTAGTCCACCGAATCCGACGTAGTCCTCTGCATTCACGACCCGGAAAAATAGAAAACAAACACACAAACACAGACTACTTACCTCTTCCTCCACTGGGATAATACACACAGTGATGTCACTGTACAGGGATAATAAACACAGTGATGTCACTGTACAGGGATAATAAACACAGTGATGTCACTGTACAGAGATAATAAACACAGTGATGTCACAGTACAGAGATAATAAACACAGTGATGTCACAGTACAGAGATAATAAACACAGTGATGTCACAGTACAGAGATAATAAATACAGTGATGTCACAGTACAGGGATAATAAACAAAGTGATGTCACTGTACAGGGATAATAAACACAGTGATGTCACAGTACAGGGATAATAAACACAGTGATGTCACAGTACAGGGATCGGCGTCTCTTGCCCCCATCAGACCTCAGGTCGGCATCTCGTGCCCCCATCAGACCTCAGGTCGGCGTCTGGTGCCCCCATCAGACCTCAGGTCGGCGTCTCGTGCCCCCATCAGACCTCAGGTCGGCATCTCGTGCCCCCATCAGACCTCAGGTCGGCGTCTCGTGCCCCCATCAGACCTCAGGTCGGCGTCTCTTGCCCCCATCAGACCTCAGGTTGGCGTCTCGACTGCTGGGGAGGTATAGGGGCTGTTACATCACAGCAGGCGTTCCCACAGGCTTCCCTTTGATGCTGATTGGCTGAAAAAAATGGGCATTTCAAACTTGCAGTGACGCACGAATAATCACAAATCCGCGCTGCCTCGGGATGCCGAGCCGAAGCGGGCAATATTGCCGCTTCGATTCGCTCATCACTAATTAGCATACAAATCAACATGGCCCGGCATTACAGTAAATGCCAGTACTCTTCCGCACGTTTACTCGCTACGTAGCAGCGAACAAATGTGCAGGAAGGAGACTCGAGGATCGCACTCGAGCATACCGATGCTCGGGTGAATATAGTGCTCGGGCGAGCATGCACGCTCAACACTAGTAATGGTGAGAGATTTAGGCTTACAAGTTACAACATATGGTTCAGTGGTCCAGTAGATGTGGCATTCTCCTCACTACTATTGTGGTCTAATTTCAGCCAATCTTAATGTAATTTGAAGTTTGCTTTAGTTTTTTTTTATTGTTCTCACAGAGAAATCTGACTGCAGTCACTGAGTTTTTCCTCTTAGGATTTCAAGGCGGACAACTTTTAAGAAATGTTCTATTTATTCTGTTCCTTCTTGTCTTTGTTGCCACAATATCTGGGAATCTCCTGATCCCCACCCTGGTGTCAACCAGCAAGAACCTCCAGACTCCAATGTACTTCTTCATCTCACAACTGGCAATTAATGACATCTTATTAACTGCAAATATTGTTCCCAAACTGCTCCACATCCTACTGAATAATGGAGGAACCATCAGTTTTATTGGTTGTATGACTCAGTTTTATTTTGTTGGTTGCACTGAAGCATGTGAGTGTCTTCTTCTCGCTGTGATGTCATATGACAGATATGTGGCCATCTGTAATCCCCTCCGTTACTCCTCTATCATGACTAATAGATTTTGTGTTAAATCACTTATTATGTGTTGGTTGTTGGGTAGTTTTGTCACAATTACACCATCCAAGCTAAACTTTTGTGGACCAAATATCATTGACCATTTCTTCTGTGACCTCGTCCCCTTACTAGGACTTTCTTGTTCTGACACCTCCATTGTTTACTTGGAGATTTATGCTATGAGTATTCCGATTATCTTCATCCCAACCACAATCATTGTAATGTCTTATACTTACATTTTTACAATAGTCTTAAGGATCCCATCCAGTACTGGAAGACAGAAAGCCTTCTCCACCTGTAGCTCCCACCTCATTGTGGTCTCCATATTTTACTGGTCTATGTTCGGTGTTTATATTCTTCCATCAAAAGGACAAACATCAGATGTTAATAAGTTTCTCTCCCTGCTGTATACTGTATTTACTCCGCTGATGAACCCCATTATATACAGTCTGAGGAATAAAGATATTAAGGAGGCCGTACAGCAAGTATTACATAAACACATCGTGTAATAAACTTCCATTGTTACTAATATCTATGTGTGTCTAATATTTGCCCATATAATTATAATCCTTTTTTCCCAGAAATACAGATACATGAATCTAAGATTTATTCTTTTTTTGCATTTTTCATCTCCATATTTCATAACATTTCTATTTCTTCATTGTCAACCATAATCTGTTTTGTTTTCTTGCAGGTTGTCGTATTTTTTTGTTGCAATAATTTTGAAGGACTTTGAATGTGTAACTTTAAAAGGATTTTTTGGGAGATGGTGTGATAGAACTTTGATTCACCTTGCAGTATAAATGTATTTATTTTATTCTGTACTATTCCATTATCAAACTTCTATAATTTTTTTTAGGTTTTTCTAGTTTTGCATTCTTGATTTCTTATCAACATAAAACCCCTGCAGAACCCATTTAAGAATACTGAGGATCTCGGGAGAAAACTGGCTTGGTTAGTTGAGAGGCCTTGGGCCTGTTCTTTCTCATTACTGAGGCCATCATCATTAAGCTTCAGATAGGCTTAGTGTTCGTTTCTTTTTGGAAGGAAAGCTAATTTAAATATATTTCCCCGAAACCTAAAGGTATGGAAATTAGCGTTTCTTGTAAAAATAAAAGAACTCTAAGCATATCTGATGACAACAGATAGTAAATATGCTAATTAGCATATATGTTTTCTAGAAACACAGAGCAGTATTGTCTGGACTAAAATACTACCCATACATAATAGGCAGTCTCCCTAATGAAGAGCACCACAAAGAATACTTGGCAAGGGACTTGAAAGGGAAACTAGCTTGCATTTCTCAGTCAGAGAACAGCAATAACGAGGCATTCAGTACTCTTGTCCTTTTGGAAGGAGAACTGGCTTGTATGTCACTGGCTGGCATTAGAGAAATATTACACGAGGATGAATTGAAAACAATTGAAAAACAAATTTCAAAAAGCTTCATCAACTGTAATACACTTTTACAGTCCACTCTAGTAATGCCAGTGCCCTCATGTTGCCCATGTGTCAAAATTGAACAATGGGGACTCCACACTTTTTAGGCTGGACTGCTGTGCCCTTGATTCATTTATATAGTCCACCTGGTGAGGAGCAGCCAGAGAATGACCAAGGTCCATTATCCATTCTGTAGCTGTTTAGGGTGGGTAGTAATAGTAGTAATAGTAGTAGTAGTGGCAATGTAATAGTGGCAGTTGTGGTAATGGAAGTGACAGTAGGGGGTTAGCAGCAGGGAGTAGCAGTATGCTGCAGTTGTGGCAACAACCATATGGTATACAACTTGATGGAAGGCAGGCAAACTGCAGCAGTGACATGATGGCAGCACCGGTGGCATCATCAGACATATGGTGCAGAACTTGATGGTAGACAGGCAGATTGTGACAGTGGAATCATGGCAGCAGCAGAAACCATAAAGTATGGAATATGATGGTAGGCAGGCAGAGAGCGGAAGTGGCATGATGGGGCATCATCATAAAGGGCAGATCTATTCATTAGCCTCAGCCAGAGGAGTGTGAAAATCCTCACAGATCCATGAGTAGACACTACAGAGTGACCGAGTTACAGTGCAGGAGCAGGCGAAGCACATAAAAATTTATTGTGGCCCTGTATGGCTGTGACTACAGAGTGACCGAGTTACACTGCGGGAGCAGGCAAAGCACGTTAAAATTTATCGTGGCCCTGTATGGCTGTGACTACAGAGTGACCAAGTTACACTGCGTTGGGACACATTGGTGGAGGTTGTGGAGGATCGTGGAGGTGAAGGGGTGGTTGTAGGGCAGGAGGCGCTCGTGCCGGGATCTTAGTTTACATAATTTAATGTAGGAAATAAAAAGAGTCCTCAATAAATATTTGAAATTTGCCCCAACTTTCTCTGGAAATAAATTACAGACCTATCTAGATGTGCACATATATGTGAGGAAGCTCAACATTTTGAAATATAGGAATATAAGTACAGTAGGACCAATAAAACATTATAAAGAAAGGGGATATGTACATACTACCGTAAAAAAATAAATCAAAATTTTATCCTAAAAATAAGGAAAATGAATGTATAGAAGCTTTCCAGAGGGGGTTCTTAAAGGTTTAGAATTAGAGATGAGTGAGCACTAAAATGCTCGGGTACTTGTTATTCGAGTCAAATTTTTCCCGATGCTCGGGTGCTCGTTTCGAATAACGAACCACATTGAAGTCAATGGGAGACTCGAGCATTTTTTGCAGGGGACCAAGGGTCTGCCTAGGAAAGGCTGGGTGAAAACCTGGAAACCTCAGAAAATGATGGAAACACCACGGAAATGGACAGGAAACAGCAGGGGCAGCATGCATGGATGCCTCTGAGGCTGCCTAATCCCATTATTACCCCAAATTCTCGGGTAACAGCCTGGTGGTGACCCTCAAGGCAATTGTGCTCACCTAAACCAAGAAGTGCGAGGCTCCCAACTAGGTGCAACGAAGGTCCATCACCCATGCCCATGCTGGCACTGCTGTCCTATCTCCCGCCCCACAACGCAGACATAAGCCTGACACCGCATGGCGGTGACACCAACAAGTGACCTGAGGTAGCAGGTGAGCCACCCAAAAATTTACCCTGACAGAGCATGGTGGTGACAACAGAGTGACCGAGTTAGACTGAGGTAGCAGTCGAAGAAGAAATGAAATTTAGCATGACCCTGTATGGCGGTGACAACAGAGTGAACGAGTTAGAGTGAGGTATCAGGCGAAGCACAAGTAAAATTTAGGGTGACCCTGTATGGCGGTGACAACAGAGTGAACGAGTTAGAGTGAGGTAGCAGGCGAAAAACCAAAAACACAGCTGAACTATGAGATTGAACACGTGGGCCAGGCATGGCACATGTGTGAGTCTGCCGAGTTGAAGAGCCACCAACAGGTTACGCCTGTTGTCACACACAACCATGCCTGGTTTGAGGTTCAGCGGTGCCAGCCACAGATCGGTCTGCGCCGTGATGCCCTGTAACAGCTCTTGGGTGGTGTGCTTTTTGTCACCTAAGCTCAGGAGTTTAAGCACCGCCTGCTGGCGCTTACCCACGGCACTGCTGCTGCGCCTAGTGCTACCGACTGAAGGTGCCGTGCTCACGGATGATAACAGAGTAGGAGGAGGAGGAGGGGTTGGAGGAAGAGGCATAATAAGTCTGAGAAACCGTGACCGAGGTAGGCCCCGCAATCCTCAGTGTGGGCAGTACATGAGCGGCCCCAGAGTCAGACTCGTTCCGAGTGACCGAGTTAAAGTGCAGGAGAAGGTGAAGCACATAAAAATTTAGCGTGGCCCTGTATGGCTGTGACTACAGAGTGACCGATTTACACTGCGGGAGCAGGCGAAGCACATAAAAATTTAGCGTGGCCCTGTATGGCTGTGACTACAGAGTGACCGAGTTACACTGCGGGAGCAAACGAAGCACGTTAAAATTTATCATGGCCCTGTATGGCTGTGACTACAGAGTCACCAAGTTACACTGCTAGAGCAGGCGAAGCACGTTAAAATTTATCGTGGCACTGTATGGCTGTGACTACAGAGTGACCGAGTTACACTGAGGGAGGAGGCGAAACACGTTAAAAGTTATCGTGGCCCTGTATGGCTGTGACTACAGAGTGACCGAGTTACACTGCAGGAGCAGGCGAAGCACGTTAAAATTTATCGTGGCCCTGTATGGCTGTGACTACAGAGTGATCAAGTTACACTGGTTTGGGACACATTGGTGGAGGTTGCGGACTATCGTGGAGGTGAAGGGGTGGTTGTAGGGCAGGAGGCGCTCGTGCCGGGATCCTGGGCGCGGATTTGACTCGCCGAGCCAGCCTGTGACACAGGGGAAGGGGCAGTGGTGTGACCCGCAGGAGGTGAACGGCCTTGGTTCCACTAAGTCGGGTGTTTATGCCTGCGCATGCTGGTAGTGGTTAGGCTGGTAGTGGTGGCTTCCCTGCTGATCCTGGTGTGGCACAAGTTGCACACCACAGTCTGTCGGTCATCCTCACTTTCTTTAAAAAACCTCCAGACTTGCGAACATCTAGGTCTCGGCACGGGAGCTTGACTCCGTGAAACAGTTGCTGATCTACCTGCTCTGGCCCTGCTTCTCCCTCTGGCCACCCCACTGCCTCTTCCAAGCTGTTCTGGTGCTGCACTTGCCTCCCCCTCAGAAGCACTGTCTTGAGTTGGATTACCAACCCAGCTCGCTTTAGTCAACTCATCATCCACCAGCTCTTTCTCCGATTCCTCACTCTGCTCCCCCCTCGGACTTACTGCCTGACAACAACGTCACTGTCTGACAACCGTGTATCATCATCATCATCATCATCATCCGACAGCTCTTCACGCACTACTTGCACTAAGTCCACACTCTCATCACCCACAGACTGAGAAAGTTCTAAATTTTGGGCATCGGGACAGAGCAAATGCTCAGGTTGCTGTTGAGCAGTGGTTTGTGTCTCTGGGTAGGGTCCTGAAAAGAGTTCCTGTGAGTATGCCTGATCTGAATCCATGCTTTCCGTGGGGGTGGGGGGGTGGCAGGCTGGGGGGGAAGGAGGTTGAGCTGGAGGAGCCAGAGGTCTACTCCTTGGCTAGCGTGGGTGGACTGCGTGGAAGACTGGGTGGTGGATAAATTACTGGACGCATTGTACGCTATCCACGTCATCACCTGTTCACACTGTTGTGGTTTCAATAGTGGTGTACCACGTGAACCAGTAAGTTGCAAGATGAAGCTAGGGAGCGAAACTCTGCGGCGTTCCACTGCTCCCTCATCAACATGTACTGTGTCACCATGCCCAGGACCACGGCTTCTGCCCCCTACACTACTTGAATGCCCACGCCCTCGTCCTCGACCCTTAGCCCTTGGGTTCAACATTTTGTATGCTCACTGCACTGTATGATATATAACTGAGAGAAAAAAATGTATATTTTCTACACTCCGGCTAGTGTGCATCACACAACAGAATTTTGCACTGCACTGTATAATATATAACTGAGAGGAAAAACGTATATTTTCTACACTCCGGCTAGTGTGCAGCACACAACAGAATTTTGCGCTGCACTGTAGTATATATGACTGAGAGGAAAAACGTATATTTTCTACACTACGGCTAGTGTGCAGCACACAACAGAATTTTGCACTGCACTGTATAATATATCACTGAGAGGAAAAATGTATATTTTCTACACTCCGGCTAGTGTGCAGCTCACGACACAATTTCGCTCTGCACTGTAGTATATATGACTGAGAGGAAAAACGTAGTCTTTAGACGGCGGCTATTGCACAGCAAACCACTCAATTTTTCACTGCACTGTAGGATATAGGATATATACAGCAGCAGCAAAAATGAGTACTTTGAGCAATTTATTTTGGGTCTGTGTGGACCACGTGCTGTCCCTTCTGCCACCAGTCACTGTGTACAGTGTGTAGCCAAAATGGCGGTAGATGCACTACAAGTCCCAGCCAGGTGCTTGTAGCCCTTAGAAGGGCTGTTGGGTTCTTTATGGGTGATTCCTGCCTAACAGAGAACTAAATTCAGGCCCTAACACTCTCCCTGACAGACAGTAGCTCTATCCCTAATCTCATGCAGACGGCGTATGACGCGAGCAGCGCAGGGCCAGATTCTTATATTCCCAGGTCATCTGATCTGGCCAGCCAATCCCTGCTATCGACTTGTAGGGGTCCCACGTGATGCTAGGGGGTACCAAAGACTCTCCTGCATGTTGATTGGCTAAAAAAAGGTGCCTAACATGCAGGAAGAGGAAGTTGCCATTTCCTCGAGGATCGCAATATGCTCGTCCGAGAAGCGAGCATATGCGAATACCCTAATGCTCGGACGAGCATCAAGCTCGGACGAGCATGTTCGCTCATCTCTAGTTTTAAAGGGCCCAAACACACACAATTACCATGTCAGATCCTACTGGCTACAGCTCGTTTGCTGCTAGCTACTTACTGAAAATAAACAGATCCCCATTCAATCCTGCATTGGATTAATAGAGGAGATCAATTATAGCGACTAGAACAACTGGCGCACTGGGAAAAGTGAACACCACAAAAATTTGCAGAGATCTGGCAACCTTTGCAGAAATTTCAAGGTTTCATACCCTCTTAACATAAATGCAATAGCAAATATTGGTCCTTGTTTATTTTCTTTTATTTTTTATCTAGTCTTGAAGCTTCAAGATCTAAGCTTGGATGAAAACTTTCACATTATAGATCCTGAAGACTAGTCATAACACCCCCCCATCCCATCATTCCCTTAATTTACCTCCCCTCAGACCTGTCCTTGTCTATTGTCTATTATTTAATTTTCTTTTATGTCTATATTGAGATTGCACTATGACCATAATGTCATGGTATTCGCCGCATTTAAAATTGAATGTACTCCCATGGCTTTAAAGTGATACATTTATATATTTGTGGAAGGATCTTTGTAAAAGCAATTTTATTGCCAAGTACATGTTGTGCATTGCTGTAATGATATTTGTTTTGAAAATCAATAAAAAAAAAATTTAATACAAAACAACAAAAGTTCAGAGAAAAGGGTTATGACTAGAGATGAGCGAGTAGTGAAATATTCGAAAGTTCGAAATTCGATTCGAATAGACCGCGAAATTCGACTATTCGACCGAATATCGAATCCCATTAAAGTCTATGGGGAAAAAATGCTCGCCACTTGGAAATCTCAATTCGACCACTTGGAGGTCACCAAGTCCACCCTGAAACCTCAGAAAAGGATGCCAACACTGCTGGAATGCAACTGGGACAGCAGGGGAAGCATGTCTGGGTGCATATAACGCTCCCAAGTCGCACTATTACGCCACTATCACAGCCTCTCAACAATACACTCCATACACAATATAACCTCTCTGTAAAGTGAGACCATACAAAGAAACCTTCTTTCCTCTACATTGCCATGGACCCCAAGCCAAACTAGACAAAAAAGAAGATAAAATTCTGCACCCCTTAAAATCACGTTGCCTATGACAACCACAGATGGCATAGGCAAGGGGGAAATCAAATAGACCCCACCCCTACTTGTCATTGTGTGTGTGTGTGTGAGATGTGGTCAGACATGTCTTCTTCAAAATGTAAAAACAACTCAAACACATGCAGAAGCCTTAAAATGCCCAAATTGTTGGCGCTTGAGATGTCAGTGACCCGACCTGGCCCAGTGTCATGTCTAGCAGGTAAAGCAGTGGGGATGTTGAGGGATGCGTAGGACCGCAAAAGGCAGGAAGAGGCCGTGGGCTGGCCAGAGGCTCATGGAAAATTTTGTGGAGGCCCAAGAGGTGAGACGTCTTAAAAATTGTGTGGAGGCTAAAGAGGTGAGACCTGTTAAAAATTATGTGGAGGCCCAAGAGGTGAGACCTGTTAAAAATTATGTGGAGGCCCAAGAGGTGAGACGTATTAAAAATTATGTGGAGGCCCAAGAGGTGAGACGTATTAAAAATTATGTGGAGGCCCAAGAGGTGACACCTCTTAAAAAATTTTGTGGAGGCCCAAGAGGTGAGACCTCTTAAAAATTATGTGGAGGCCCAAGAGGTGAGACCTGTTAAAATTATTGGAGGCCCAAGAGGTGAGACCTCTTAAACATTTTGTGGAGGCCCAAGAGGTGAGACCTCTTAAAAATTATGTGGAGGCCCAAGAGGTGACACCTCTTAAACATTTTGTGTAGGCCCAAGAGGTGAGACCTCTTAAAAATTATGTGGAGGCCCAAGAGGTGAGACGTATTAAAAATTATGTGGAGGCCCAAGAGGAGAGACGTGTTAAAAATTATGTGGAGGCCAAGAGGTGAGACGTATTAAAAATTATGTGGAGGCCCAAGAGGTGACACCTCTTAAAAATTATGTGGAGGCCCAAGAGGTGAGACGTGTTAAAAATTATGTGGAGGCCCAAGAGGTGAGACCTGTTAAACATTTTGTGGAGGCCCAAGAGATGAGACCTGTTAAACATTTTGTGGAGGCCCAAGAGGTGAGACCTCTTAAAAATTATGTGGAGGCAAAAAGAGGTGAGACCTCTTAAAAATTATGTGGAGGCCCAAGAGGTGAGACGTATTAAAAATTATGTGGAGGCCCAAGAGGAGAGACGTGTTAAAAATTATGTGGAGGCCCAAGAGGTGAGACGTATTAAAAATTATGAGGAGGCCAAGAGGTGACACCTCTTAAAAATTATGTGGAGGCCCAAGAGGTGAGACGTATTAAAAATTATGTGGAGGCCCAAGAGGTGAGACGTGTTAAAAATTATGTGGAGGCCCAAGAGGTGAGACGTGTTAAAAATTATGTGGAGGCCCAAGAGGTGAGACGTGTTAAAAATTATGTGGAGGCCCAAGAGGAGAGACGTGTTAAAAATTATGTGGAGGCCCAAGAGGTGAGACCTGTTAAACATTTTGTGGAGGCCCAAGAGGTGAGACCTCTTAAAAATTATGTGGAGGCCCAAGAGGTGAGACCTGTTAAAAATTATGTGGAGGCCCAAGAGGTGAGACGTATTAAAAATTATGTGGAGGCCCAAGAGGAGAGACGTGTTAAAAATTATGTGGAGGCCCAAGAGGTGAGACCTGTTAAACATTTTGTGGAGGCCCAAGAGGTGAGACCTCTTAAAAATTATGTGGAGGCCCAAAGAGGTGAGACCTGTTAAAAATTATGTGGAGGCCCAAGAGGTGAGACGTATTAAAAATTATGTGGAGGCCCAAGAGGAAGAGACGTTGTTAAAATTATGTGGAGGCCCAAGAGGTGAGACGTATTAAAATTATGTGGAGGCCCAAGAGGTGACACTCTTAAAATTATGTGGAGGCCCAAGAGGTGAGACGTGTTAAAAATTA
Organism: Rhinella marina; assembly: GCA_900303285.1. Lineage (NCBI taxonomy): Eukaryota > Metazoa > Chordata > Amphibia > Anura > Bufonidae > Rhinella > Rhinella marina. The sequence goes on from ONZH01003208.1 coordinate 20,383, forward strand.
TGTGGAGGCCCAAGAGGTGAGACGTGTTAAAAAATTATGTGGAGGCCCAAGAGGTGAGACGTGTTAAAAATTATGTGGAGGCCCAAGAGGTGAGACCTGTTAAACATTTTGTGGAGGCCCAAGAGGTGAGACCTGTTAAACATTTTGTGGAGGCCCAAGAGGTGAGACCTGTTAAACATTTTGTGGAAGGCCCAAGAGGTGAGACCTCTTAAAAATTATGTGGAAGGCCCAAGAGGTGAGACCTCTTAAAAATTATGTGGAGGCCCAAGAGGTGACACCTCTTAAACATTTTGTGCAGGCCCAAGAGGTGAGACCTCTTAAAAATTATGTGGAGGCCCAAGAGGTGAGACCTCTTAAAAATTATGTGGAGGCCCAAGAGGTGACACCTCTTAAACATTTTGTGCAGGCCCAAGAGGTGAGACCTCTAAAAATTATGTGGAGGCCCAAGAGGTGAGACCTCTTAAAAATTATTGTGGAGGCCCAAGAGGTGACACCTCTTAAACATTTTGTGGAGGCCCAAGAGGTGAGACCTGTTAAACATTTTGTGGAGCCCAAGAGGTGAGACCTCTTAAAAATTATGTGGAGGCCCAAGAGGTGAGACCTCTTAAAAATTTATGTGGAGGCCCAAGAGGTGACACCTCTTAAACATTTTGTGCAGGCCCAAGAGGTGAGACCTCTTAAAAATTATGTGGAGGCCCAAGAGGTGAGACCTCTTAAAAATTATGTGGAGGCCCAAGAGTGACACCTCTTAAAACATTTTGTGCAGGCCCAAGAGGTGAGACCTCTTAAAAATTATGTGGAGGCCCAAGAGGTGAGACCTCTTAAAAAGTATGTGGAGGCCCAAGAGGGTGACACCTCTTAAACATTTTGTGCAGGCCCAAGAGGTGAGACCTCTTAAAAATTATGTGGAGGCCCAAGAGGTGAGACCTCTTAAACATTTTGTGCAGGCCCAAGAGGTGAGACCTCTTAAAAATTATGTGGAGGGAGGCCCAAGAGGTGAGACCTCTTAAAAATTATGTGGAGGCCCAAGAGGTGACACCTCTTAAACATTTTGTGGAGGCCCAAGAGGTCAGCCATAACAATATATAAATTTTTTTATTTACGGAGCAATTCTACAGCGGTTAAGGAGGAGGGAGGAGGAGGTGGAGGAGGAAATGGCACTTCATACAGATGGCACTTCACTTTTGGCTGCTTTCCACTGTTGGAGAAGCAAAGTCCGGGTCAATCCACTTGCTGTTCATTTTGATTAGCGTCAGCCTGTCGGCACTGTCGGTTGACAGGCGGCTGCGCTTATCGGTAATAATGCCCCCGGCTGCGCTGAACACCCTTTCTGATAGCACGCTGGCGGCAGGGCAGGCAAGCACCTCCAAGGCGTACAGGGACAGTTCCAGCCACGTGTCCAACTTGGAGACCCAGTAAGTGTAGGACGCCGAGGGATCGGGGAGGACAGGGTTACGGTCTGCCAGGTACTCCCGCAACATCCGCCGATACTTGTCCCTCCTGCTGATAGCGGGCCCCGCAGTGATGGAAGTTGCACGAGGGGGTGCCATGAACGTGTCCCACACCTTGGAGAGTGTTTCCCCTGGTGGCTGTGGGCCTGATAGATGTTGTGGGACTCTGGAAGACCCTCTTCCTCTCTGGCCGCCAGCGATGGTGGGTGGGAAAATCTCCATCATGTTCTGCACGATTCCCTGGTATCCAGCATCGATTTGTCCTCTCCTCTACCGGATAAAAAGGAGACGTTATCTTTTTACCGGGGGTCCAGGAGTGCGAAGACCCAGTACAGTTTGTTCTCCACTATCCGGACAACACGTGTGTCCCGGGAAAAGCAGCCAGCATGAAGTCAGCCATGTGTGCCAGACTCTGAATAGCATGACCTCATGCCCCCACCAGAAGGATCACTTGCCATTTCCTCCTCTTCTCTTCCGCCTCCTCTCCGCCCCATCCGCGCTGAACCAATGGGACGCACACAGCCTGACTGCTACCCTCGCCGCCAGCATCCTCCTCCTCTTCCACAGCACCTCCACGTCGTCCCCTCCTCCTCATCCTCCTCCTCCTGCAACTGCCACCGTGAAGCAGACAAAAGTGTGGTCTGACTGTGTAGCTCCGTTGCGTCTCCTCCTACCCCCGTCTCCTCTGCGT
>ONZH01003209.1:0-196690 GCA_900303285.1 Rhinella marina
GAGGCAGTATATACAGCATGTTACATTGAGGCAGTATATACAGCGTGTTACACTGCGGCAGTATATACAGCATGTGCTCAGTACAGAGCAGTGATATATCAGTGACACCAGTCTCCATACACAGCATATACAGGGGGGACACCACACCGAGGCAGCACACACCGCATGATATCAGGATGACTGGACTCCATACATAGGAGTAACTAGTGATCAGTACACTGCAGGGCCACTATTACCCCAAAAAAAAAAAAAAAAAAAAAAGGGGGTGGGGGTAGTAACCTGAAACCCAGCAGGGTCAGTATATAGTAAATATAGGACATTATTATTAGTGCAGCCTCTATATCTCATGTTATCAATGCCATTTCTCCTGCCTGCTGTGCTCTTCTCTCACCAGTGTCTGTAATATATGTGTCCTCCTACCAGATAGTAATGGCAGATATCACACATGAAGAGCAGTAATGCATGATATATCAGCCCTGATACCCATATACCATAAATCCAACATGTCTGCAGTGTGTGAGGTAACTAAGAGCAGAAACATGAGGAGACATGGTGACTACCTGACTCCATGAGGCAATACACAACCCATGTCCACAATATGTGAGGAGGATAACGCAGACATGTGCTATTCAGCATCCAACTATCCAGTGTGAGATAATAATGCTCCCAAATATAAGAAATCAAACATGTCTGCAGCTTGTGTGATAACTGGGAGGAAATACAGGAGACATGGAGACTGCATGAACTCCTGTGGTAACTGTGTACCATGAGGTAATAATCCTCTCATACATGATGTAGAAGCTGATGCTACACTGGTACATGATGTGTGAGGTAATAATCCTCTCATATGCTATTCAGCATCCGTATATCCAGTGTGTGAGGTACAAATGTTGACATATACACCACATCAGCCATGTCTGCAGTGTGTGAGGTAACTGGGAGCAGATACATGATTACATGAGCTCCTGATAACTGTAATCCATGAGGTAATAATCCCTTATATAATGTAGAAGATAATCCTACACTAGAGCTTGATATCTGAGGTGTATGTGGTCACAGAAAAGGGTTATAATATAGTGACCCCAACTTTCTACTCCCTGAGGCTGCAGACATGTTACCTGCTGTACTTCTGGTGAGATAAAGAGGGAGAGAGGGGAAAGACAGGAAGTGACATCTACTCCTAATCCCCTCCCTCCTCCTCACAGTGACACTAGGCACCACATGCACTCTCCTTAAAGTGGACCACCCTGCTTAAATCAATATATTCACTGTATATAAATAAAATGCAGGCGTTATAGATCCCCCCTCCCAAAGTCATGTCCCCCTTTGCCTATGGCTCCGGGGGTCTCTGACACACAGGAACACGCCCCCAATGTCATCACATCTGTAGTCGCTTGCTGTTTTATTAGTCAGCCATGTTTTCCGTACCAGGCATTGATAGTAACTTTAACTGTAGACTAAGCAGTCCTTGAAATTGTCCCCATGACGAATTGTCATGGAAGGACATTCAACTACCAGATGGCCAATATCAGGGTCAGATCTAAGGAGGTTCCAGTAGGTTTGTAAGCCTCGTTTGCAACCGCTTTGTAGCAGTGCCCCCATTAAACTGAATGGGTGGGGGGGCAGTGTGACTTGCAAGTTGCCATGACTCCCGCCCCCCAACAAAATCAAGGCAACATCTGGGGTTAAGGATGCAGCAGCTTGCGAGTCATGCTGTAACCCCTTTTAGTTCAGTCGCTGCAGTGCCACACAGCGATCCTTGGTTGCAGCCAAAATCCGGTTTTAGGGCTCGGCTACACAGCAATTTTGGGCATGACACTGAAGTAACGCAGTGCAGCAGGGCAGCCATATAAATGAATCTGGTCGCAGCACGACTCTAGAATCACCAAAAAATCCAGCAGTATTGTAATTTTTTTACGATTATGGGGAAGCAGTTGTGGCAAACATGCGAGTCGCTTTGCAACACACATTCATTTCTATGGCTGCTCTTCTACACTGCGATACTTGGGCGAGTGACAAGTGTCACGCCCAAAATGACAGTGTATCTGAGCCCCTAAAGATACAATTATGGCTGCCAACAGCTGCCATTAGAGGGAGCTTAGTGGAAACTACTTTAAAGGGTTTCTGTCACCAAAATTTACCATATTAAACAGAATGACATTTCCAATGCGAAAATGTCATCTCATGCTTAATATGTAAATTATTTTATTCTCTGCTGCCCCGTTTTGTAGAAAAAGTAACTTTTATGATATGTAAATTAGCCTCCTGGGAGCCCGGGGGGGGGGGGGGGGGTTAGCGGTAACCCTGCTCCTAGAGGCGCCATTTTGCCCACCTTCTTTCTCTTGATTGACAGGGCCAGGCAGCTCGCTCCATCTGCTGCCGGCCCTGTCCGATCCTGCGCCTGCGCCGTGCTTCCTTAGTTCGGCGCAGGCGCAGTGAGTGTAGCAGGATCCCGGCTTCCTCACTGCGCCTGTGCCGACTTCTCTTCTGGGTGTACTCTGACATAGTCGGCGCAGGCGCAGTGAGGAAGCCGGGAGCCTGCTATACTCACTGGGCCTGCGCCGAACAAAGGATGCACGGCACAGGATTAGGATCGGACAGGGCCGGCAGCGGATGGAGTGAGCTGCCTGGCCCTGTCAATCAAGAAAAAGAAGGTGGGCAAAACGGCGCCTCTAGGAGCAGGGTTACGGCCCCCTCTGCCCTAATTTACATATCATAAAAGTTACTTTTTCTACAAAATGGGGCAGCAGAGAATAAAATAATTTACATATTAAGCATGAGATGACATTTTCGCATTGGAAATGTCATTCTGTTTAATATGGTAAATTTTGGTGACAGAAACCCTTTAAAGGGGTTCTCTGGGAATTAAGAACATTTTTATTATAAATATATTCACAAATACTTTTCATTGGTTATAATGGCTCGTTTTGTCTAGTGAGCAATGATTAGGAGAAACAAAATGGCCGCCGTCCTATTAGTACACACAAAACCTGTCCTAGTCACACAGAAGGACAAGATACTTCATAACACTGAGGTAAAGAGCTGCCTCATCCTCCTCTCTGCTCTGCTTGTCAGGGGTTATGATCCTGAATACAGATGATAAGATCTTCATTGTAATCTCTGTAGGAATGGAGTCCATGAGGAGACATGAAGTACAGAGACGGTGGACAGGACAGACTGTGGTAATGGAGATTGCATACAAGATACTGCTGCTCATTAGCCACATGTGCTCAGGATTACAATCCCTGATAAGTAGAAGGGGAGAATGAGGCAGCTCTTTACCTCAGTGTTGTGATGTAACTTGTCCTCCTGTGTGATTAGGACAGGTTTTGTGTGCATTAATAGGATGGCGGCCATTTTATTTCTCCTATTGATTGCTCCCTAGACAAAAAAGAACCATTATGACTAATGAAAGAGAATATATTTATAGTGAAGTAATATTTAAGTATTTTAATTTTCTTAATTCCCAGAGAACAGGTACAGAACGTAAAAATCAATTTACCGTGAAATCCACCATGAATTTCAGCAGACCACCCAATTCATTGCAACGGGAGAAACCCTGGTGAAAATCCACAGAAAGAATTGACATATTGTAGATTCAAAATTTGCACCCCAATGGCAATCCATGCATACATACAGGGGCGTAACTACCATAGTGGCAGACCATGCGACTGCTATGGGGCCCAGGGCAAGAGGGGGCCCAGTCTTAGTTGGGATCATCTCCTCTTCTACTGGGGGTGAACACTTGGTCAGGACTCTACCCTCTAAAGAAACAACTTTTAGCAAATGAGGCAGTGAAAAAATGGCCCAAGGATCATTGAAAGGGGTTTAGGGCGGAAACCCTTCTGTCCTGTGTGGGGGGGCCTGGTTTGATCCTCGCATGGGGCCCTTACTTCTCTATGTATGCCACTGCATACGTAGTTATTTTTCTGCAGCATGTAGAGGAGATTTGTCTACCATATAAAACTGGAGACAGGTGGTTGCACAGCACGGACTGTGTAATTTATGGATAGGTCCTCCAGAGCTGATTTCTCCTTTCTCAATAGATGAGAAGTAGTGTTGAGCAAATTGACGTTGACGAAGTGGACTTCAATCTGAATTTCAGGAAAAATTTGATTTGCCTCAAAGTACTTTGTGGTAACAAATTGATTTTCCCTGAAATGGCAGTAAAAATAAAAATAATCATACTAACCTCATCCATTTAAACGGGAAGAGGGCGCCGCTGCCATCTTGCTTGAAGATCCTGAGTGAGATCTTGTCGTATGATGTCACCACGTCGGCCAACGTGATCATGTCATCACGCATAGCGTGAAATTTCGTGCTGCATCTTCAAGCAAGTTGGCTGCGACACCCTCTTCACACTCAACTGGTTGAGGTAAGTACAATTTAAGTTTTATTTATTTTTTTTATCTACCCCTGAAAGGCCTTAATATTGATCTGCAATCAGCGATGAACTCGGCATCTGAAGGGTCAAGCGACTCGGCGCAATCGCCGTTCCCTGTCATTGTACCTGCTATTTACACAAAAATGTGCTTCGTGACTAAGTAATTTGTCACTAAACGAATTTTTTTGTAAAGTTTGACAAAGCAATCGAATCGAATTTTTGAGAACTTCGCTTATCTCTAATGAGGAGTATACGGTACATCAATATTCAAGGAAAATCACCCCTGGAGCAACGTCTCAAGATGTCAACTTGTAAAGCAGTCCAAGCAGTCTTGATTATTTGACCGTCATGCTCAGAGTCTAGAAGAATTGCATTCATTTTTATGAAGTGTTCCACTTTAAGATGTAGTGTGAGAGGAGAATTCTTCCTTTTCTAGCTCCTTCCTAGGCAGGGCATGTACCAAGGACTCAAGATGAATGGATTTCTAGTTAGTACACAAACAAAAATAGACCCAACACTTTGTGCACCAGCTATTAATATGCCTTCAGAGCTTGAAAGGAGCAGAAATTCACAGATGTAGGATGGCGAAAAGAGTGAAATTCTCACATTCAAGTGATGACGTACCTGTTATAAAACAGGCTCAATGCGAAATCTGTGATAGATCCCTCATCGACCATGTGCCATTTTTAACACTGGGGTTTTCTTATGTGGCAGAGGGGCCTTTTGACCTCTTTAGGCACCTTGGTTGGTGCACTGCTACCACAGCTATAGCTACCCACCCACCCAATTTAGTCCCTATGGATATATATATATATATATATATATATATATATATATATATATATATTCGTACATATGCAAAAAGGTGGATAACATGGATGTCCTTCACCCACCACTCATGAAAATGGGTATATGTGTTTTAAGGTTTCATTTTAATGTTTTTTTCCCCTTATTATTACTCGTTAGTGTAATGAGCAGATGCAGGGCACTGTTGTTCTAGGCACTGGCCTAGGAGGAGCTTCCTGAGAAGTGAGTGCAGGTTAATTGTTTTTGTATCTTATGCTTATATGATCTGTATATGTGTTTTCTGTATATGTCTTTATCATTCCTTATTCACTTAGCTATGTCTAAGCCTATTTATTCCCGTACCTTATTCACATACTTGCCAACCATCTAGTTTTTTACTGGACTAGTTGGACCACAAAAGGGGTGGGATTATGCAATTTTGACTGAAAGTATGTATTTCAGACTGAATTGATGGTGTTGGTGTTGTGAAGCTTACAAATGTACTGTGACTTGGAGTTCAAATGTTGGTGTGTATGGGCAACTTATATAGTAAGGATGCCCACTTGTGGCTCTCAGGTCGCACTCCTAAGTTTCCATCTCCATACCAAACAAGGATTTTTGTAACACAGTCTAGGAGTATTGGTCTTCTTGTATGGAATAAAGGACTGAGATTGAACGTACCCAAAGCCACCCATTGTAAGGTGCTTGGCCATGTAAACGCTGGGGTCAACATAATAGTCAGTGGCCGTTACTGCATAAATATTTTACTTCAGATACTATTTTCCTTGTTTTACCATAGTGTATGATAAAACAGTGCTATTTCAAATCTGTTGAAAGCTAGATTCATACTGCCATTCCAACTGCCATCCGCAAGAGACGGACATTTGTGGACCTCCATATGGCACCCAGTTGCATCTGATTTTATTCTGGACCCATTCACTTGAATGAATGAGTCTCTGACAGAAAATGGAGAAGAACGGTGCACTCCACCACCGTAGGCTATGCAAAACCTTATGGAGGTTGATGCCCAAGTCACCTCCTTCAATGGCACTGGGAGGGTTGGGGGTAAATTTGTGCCACTCCTGCTCCTAACTTTTCCTTTTCTTGACTTTGTCACAGAACATCATGAATTTTTGTAAGCAAGGTTACCTTGTACTGATCCTGTATGATGACAGTCAAAGGAAATTGTGGAACAGTAAATTGCCTTGATTACTGTAATTATTTTAATGCAAGTGTTTATTGAAGCTTGTGTTTTTTTGCAGGAGAAGTGGATTTGTCTTGTTTTTCACCTTGGAAATAACAGGATATATTTCTTGTAAATCAGTTACTCCTTCATTATGACCTCCAGGGGTACAATATCATGCTTTCTGGTTTAATTGCTCTTCTTAAATGTAAGATACGGTACCGTAATTTCATAAAACCTAATGAAGACAACCCCAGCCAAATGTCCTAATAGGGCATATAGAAATCATAGTGGGTGTACCCCTCTCAAGTCCCTCCTTTATGAGCCAGAATGGAGAGTTGCTCTGTCCAACCAGCTCCCGTTCTGGGGGTCCTGAGCCGTTCTTGTATTACAAGGATAGCCATTCATCTGAATGGCCGTTATGTATTTTTTTTAAAGGAAATGTCTGGTTGCTGTAGCTTACCATGACAAAATCAGTGGAACCCAGTCCAATCATCTGATTGCCATGTGAGCCACATTTCCAAAGTGGATGTCTCTGTATCAAAACTGCACATAAATAAAGAGTGGGGGAGTCTCATCAAGACAACCGGATTCCAAATGCCCCTCTTAGGGATGCCCCTGCAAACAAATAGTGGCTCTCAGTTTGGCAGACTGGGCCTATCCATTTGAATGCCCTTCAGAAGCTGATATACCAAGAGTAAGTTGGTCATCATCGGGGCGGACATAGAGTGGCCTGGAAAAAGTACTAAAAGTGGCCCCGTTTTGTAGTTGGGTCCAAATAATTGGAAGGCAGGGCCAACAATACCATATTGTGGTACATTATACCACCCCAACAGAGCCAAATACCAGAGTCCATCAAAAAATACATCCCCAAAAACTTCCACTGGCCGGCCATGAGGAGGGCCCAGGTGGCCCGGGGCATCAGCCCACCAGGAAATTTCCCTGTAAGGTCTATGGCCAATCCGCCCCTGGTCATCATAAATTATATCTCCCATTGTTCTCTAATAGAACCCAGTAGAGATAATATTGAGATGTGAGATCACCCTGTGATCTGCACTTTATGGAGGGTATGTGGAAAGCAAGCAGAGGAGGAATGATTTAGACCCATCCCGGTGTTAATTCTAGCCACTGGTGGACAGCTATGCATGCATAGCCATTTTAAAATTGACCAGTGTCCTCACCCAGCAATATCTACAGTATAACTTGTATGCTTTGCCTGCTATTCTTGGGCAACCAGAATCAATAAGGGTCTCATCTTTGGGGCTACCATTGACTGGTGTTTTATGGTACTGTAGGTCTTTTATATCCAGTACTGAACCAAGTTACTGGTGAGAAAGTCAATTGGTGCCATGAGTAAGTCCTCTGAAGCTCTTTTCACATTACCCTCAACATATTTTGCATTGGGGCCCAGGAGCTTCAATCATACTTGCCATCTCTCCAGGAGCCTCCTGAAAAACAGGAGACCTACTCGACTCCTTTCAAGAGTTGGGATCTCTCCTGGACAACACAGAAAAGCAGACCCGATTTACATTTACTGTGCATGGGACTGGGATGCAGCATCCTCAAACTCAGTCCCAGTGTGATCTGCAAAAAATTTCTTTGAACGCCACTCTATCATTTCCCATGGAGGATTCTTTCAAAAAGTTAGCAAGTAAGGCTTTAAAGAAAAACTCCCGCAAAAATTTTTATTCCATGTCCTGCTAGAAATGTACATGATGTAATCTGTAGTGAATGCCATTTTCTTACCAGTAGCTGAATTTTTGAGTTATATCATCCTGAAGTTTCTTATCTGTGTCATGTGACTAGGAATTAGACCCACAAACTCACACAGTACCTTATGTGTGGACAGGAAGTCTAATTCTCTATGCATTCCTATGGGAGCCTCACTTTCAGTCTCATAGGAATGAATAGAGCAGTTACTGGCTTTCTGTCCTGGGTTATTTGGAGGTCAGGGAGTTGGTCACATGACCAAGCTACAATAAGAAGAGAGTGGAAACTCTCAATCTCAGCCTCTGATAAGAAAATGACATTCACTACAGATTATATCATGCATCTTTCTAACAGGTCAGAGAATAAAATTTTTTCCAGGAGTTCTTCTTTATGTTATAAGGCTTCATTCACACGAACGTATTTTGTTTCCGTGTCCGTTCCGTTTTTTTGCGGACCGTATGCGGAACGATTCATTTCAATGGGTCCTCAAAAAAAACGGAAGGTACTCCGTGTGCATTCCGTTTCCGTATGTCCGTATGTCCTTTCCGCAAAAAAGATAGAACATGTCCTATTCTTGTCCGTTTTGCTGACAAGGATAGGCATTGTTAAAATGGATCCGCAAAAAAAACGGAAACATGGATGCCATACGGAACGTCATCCGTTTTTTTTGCGGATCCGCAATTTGCGGACCGCAAAACACATACGGTCGTGTGAATGAAGCCTAATTCTGTGATTGGGTAGAAGTAGTAGTCTATTAGCACGTCAACATTTACACTGAATCCTAGGAAGTACCGTATACATGGAGCTTCCCTGTAACCAAGCTGATCTTATATGAACCGTGTTCCTCTGTTTGTGTAAATCACAACTCTCCTTTCTTCTCCCAATCAAGACAAATCCTTCTTGTCACTTTATAGATTTTTAAAGAACGCCTCCTAGGGTTTTTTTTTATGCCATGAAATATTCAATCAGCGTAGTCAAGTACACGGAGTAATTCATCACATATTAAAGCAAATCTTCGCTTCTCGTGGCTTGATTGAATTTAATCTCCGTATGCGAGAAGTCCCAGTTCTGCTACTAATCTGTTAGATATTTGCATGTGTAATTGACAATGGAGTGTGCTTCAGAATCAGTGAAGACTGACGGGGTCTTCACAGTACAGTCCTGATGTAAGAAATCTAGAACAAGCTAGTCCCAGCATGCACAGTAACCAAATACCCGACACAAATATATAAGTGCACCCCATACCGCTACTGTGGGGGTGCAAGTATATGGGTTTTCCATTGTACTAGTTTTTGTTGGTCCTTAAAGGGAACCTGTCATCAACTTTATGCTGCCTGTTAAAGGAGCTATTAATTACTAATATTTTGTGTGATATTATTAATTAATATTCATAACTAGGCGTAACCGGCTCTCGCTAGCTCCGCCTATTTATTTCCTTTAGTGAAGTCCGTTCCCTGCACTATGTGTACTGAACTGTACTATGGCGGCTACACAAAAAGACAATGTATACAGTATTTAAATAATGAAAAGATTTATTACAAAATACTAAAAGTCTACAGTCTAATTATTTAGACTATATCTATATATATTTATATTGGCGTATATAAATATATATACATATAGCCGCACAACAATACAATAACACAGCCTCAGTATAAAAACTCAACTACACTGCACAATCCCACTTAACCCCTTCACGCCCAGCGCCGTACATGTACGGCGCTGGGGCGATGCGGGCACATGGCGCCCACTCGCGGGTGCGGCGGGCGTCATGGCCGGCAAGTCTCTGCTGTTTCTAACAGCAGAGACTTGCCGCTACCTACTGTGTCGGCGGCGTCTTCCGGGGTGACTAGATGCCGTGATCACACGTGATCACGGCATCTAGTTGTGTCTAAACCCGGAAGCGTTCGCTTCCGGGTGGTGTACAGACACCCCGTGTGGCCAATCGGGGTGTCTGTACACCATATGAAAACTGTAATCCTCGCTGGTGAGGATTACAGTTTTCAAAGTGCAATTCTTATTCTGGCCACTAGATGGCAGGCCAGGATAAGAAATGAGCAACTCATGGATTTCTGAGTCTATAAAATCCATAATTGCTCATAAAGAAAAAAAAAAAAAGCCACAATATATAAGCCCATATTTGAGCTTTCTAATAGTAAAAAAAAATAAAAAAATGTTAAAAAATATATAAAAATAAAAAAGATGTAAAAGTTCAAATCACCCCCCTTTCCGTATAAGTAAAAAATAAATACCTAAATAACAATAAATATAGACATCATGGGTATCACCGTGACCAAAAACGCCCGTACTTTTAAAATATAAAAAAAAAATTCCAATACGGCGAATTGTGTGGCGGAAAAAAGCGTCCAAATGGCGATTTGCCGTTTTTGTCGCTTTTTTTTTCTAAAAAAAATTAAATAAAAAGTGATCAAAAAGTCATACACACCCCAGAATGGTATCAATAAAAACATCAGATCGTCCCGCAAAAAATGAGCCACCATACAGCTCTGTACACATAAATACCAAAAAGTTATAGGGGTCAAGATATGACAAGGAAAAAAAAAAAAAAAGGGCAATTTTCTAATTATTTTATCACTATGAAAACGCAGGAAAAACTATACATATTAGGTATTGCCGGATTCGTACTGACCAGTAGAATGAAAGTAACGGATCAGTTTTAATGCACATCGAGCGCTGTAAATAAGAAACCCGTAGAACTGTAGCGGAATACCGTTTTCTTTGCAATTTCACCCGGTTTGGAATTTTTTTCCCGCTTCCCACTACACCGTATGCAATATTAAATGGTGGCGTTGGAAAGTACAACTTGTCCCGCAAAAAACAAGCCCTCATACAGCTATGTGAACAGAAAAATAAAAGAGTTATGGCTGTTTGAAGGCAGGGAGCGCAAAACGAAAATGCAGAACCAAAAAAAGCTCCGGGGGTGAAGGGGTTAATTCCACCCACAATACTAACTAAACACATACACTCACACAGAAATACAGCAGTACCCTCCCAAGCCTACTACTAGCTGTCCCTAAAAGTGGTTACAGGGGTTATAGGGGAATGCAAGGGGTTATCTGCAGTGATAAGGCACTGCAGGGGTCAGGAGTTTGGGGATAATTAGGGGTAACAGGGAGTTCCAGGGGTACTTAGCCAGTCTCTGTTTCTGAAGGGGCTACTTGGCTCCATGTATGTCTTCCTTCCTCTGTGGTGAAAGCTCCCTCTGCCTGTGGTGGTCAAAGCTCTCCCAAATGCTGGACTATTTATCCCTCATGAGTGGGGGGAAGGTGGCTTTCCATATGGCAGGGGTGTGGATGGCCCATGCTATAAAAACAGGTTTAGCAAGTCACCAACTGCTTGATTGGGGTCTCCACACAAAGGGTCTAGATACCGATCAGGTGTGATAAACCTTCACAATGCAAGCAATGGAGGCCAACACCCCTGTTCATAGCAAGCCTTAGAATGAACAGTTGATAACAAAGGGGCAGAGGATCTTATCAGTCCTCTGTCCTTTGATGTGCCCGAGACTGTCATCAGGGCGGCATCTCCCTCCTGCAAGTGCGCTGGTATGCGCCTCCAGGAGGATGCAGGGTGGCACAATATAATATATAGGGGGCATCATATGCATCAGAGGGCACCACATATTGGGGCATATCTGGAGACCCACAGATACATATATAGAAGGCCCATATATAGATATACATGTATATGCATGCCTCATTAAGGGGGCATGCATGCATATACATATACACACATACATACCAGCACTTCCTTCTACACTGCCCATACTAACAGCATTATAAAGTATAGACAGGTGAGTTGATTTCAGCGGTCTGTCATTCTGAAAGTTAAAAGTAAGTGGTTTCCGAGAACCAACATCACAATCATTGCAGACTAGGCCTGGAAAAGAGTCCCGGCCACCTGAGAAGAGTCCTGGTTATTCATGAATTCCTGCTCTCCCTGCCCACCTTCTGATGACAGACAGTCTTCTACCTAGTTTTCTCCCTTTCTCTCTAGGAGAGAACTGCCAATGATCATCAGATGGGCTGGGAGAGCAGGAGATTATGAAGATCCATGACTCTTCTCAGGTAGATTTGACTCTTTTTAAGCCCTGTGCTACAATGGTTATGATGCTGGTTCTCAGCAACCACTTACTTTTAGCTCATGAGTGACACACCTCTGACATCAGCATTTCTGTCACTAATTTATGCTGCTCTCAGTGAGGTCACCATAAAGTTGATGACAAGTTCACTTTAAAGGGACACCTATCAAAATTTTTTAGCACATATTAATAGCGTAAATGTGAATATTCTGTAATTTTCTTAAAATATGAGTGGATGGTTTTCTGGGCGTATTTTTTTCAGTTGGTCTGTGTTTTCTACTTCATATCCTGACTTTTAAACTTCCTCTTTAGCATGGGAGACAGCCTTACTTAAAGGGCATCTGTCAGCAGTTCAGTCCCTATGACACTGGCTGACCTGTTACATGTGTGCTTGGCAGCTGAAGATATCTGTGTTGGTCTTATGTTCATATTCAGGGGTGGATTGACCATAGACCTTACAGGGAAATTCCCCAGTGGGCCGATGCCCAGGGGGCCACTTAAGCCCTCTTGATGGCTGCAGGCCAGGTACATAATGCTATGCCTGTACCCACCCCAGATAGTGGGATAACAATGGGCAAGGAGGACTTCCATGTCAGTGAGATAGATAGATAGATAGATAGATAGATAGATAGATAGATAGATAGATAGATATGAGATAGATAGATAGATAGATAGATAGATAGATAGATATGAGATAGATAGATAGATAGATAGATAGATAGATAGATAGATAGATAGTTTTATTGGAAGGGGAAACAGGACTAGTATAGTAAGTAACATGGCCATGCAATGCTCAAATAGTTCCATACAGTGTTGAAATAATACCACCGCTATAAGAGAACAGAATATATACGATCCCTGGATCTTAACCACTTTCTATATTTTCAATGAAGGCTTATGTAAATCATAGAGGGGGAGTCAGGACCATCCTCTATTATACAGAGTAGACAGCTACTGTTTAGTAATGGAGGAATTGGCTTGGCCATGTTTTATATTCTTTATTGATTTCAATTGAAATCGCAGACCCCCCTAAGATTAGTTCATGATTTAGTAATGGTGGCTATCCTGATGGGAAAACTTCTTAAATGGTCCTGTCCTAATGTGGCCAAAGATGGAGAGGGTAGATTGTCAAATTTACCTCTTATCACTATGTACAGAAGATCATGAGAATGGGGGGTTCTGTGTCCCCCCCCATCTGAATTGAGTGGTGATCAAGTGTGGCTACTGCCGTGCCATTCAGACTATACAGAACTGCCAAAGAAAGCCAAGGGCAGTACCCTGAATGGATTGGCGGTGCCCATGCTCGACCTGCCACAGGACTCCCATTCTCTGGATTGGTGAGGTTCCCATAGTCGGTTCTCCGCCCAGTGTGTACAAGACCAAAATGTATGATTAATTCAAACCTGCTACATCTGTTGGTAGATGATATTGCAACATGAAATTCATCCAAAAGCGTTCTCATGAATAACCTAGCCGTAATCTGTCATTGTGTTTCTTTACAATATCGCAATGAAGATCTCTTTATCTTCGTTATAGGCTCGGCGTGTCGGCTCGTTTGATTAATACTATCGTACGTGACAGTCTACCGCCCGGTACTAAAGGCCAATATTCATTTCAGGAGTGCAGAAAATCTATTCATTGATCAGGGAGCTGACAAGGACCCATATTGATGATGCTGCACCTACACCTTGAAACCCCCGAATCTCCCTTATAATAAATAACGCCACCATAATTCGTGCACCATAAATATTGCAGCATCTCCGATCTGTAGGGGGGGTTTAATAAAGGAAACATGTTACATTTTTAAAGAGATATGATCAGATACGACAACCGGTGTGATGACTGAACGGAAAGTCAGCTGGAAAGTAATACATATATATTGTATATTATCCGTTATTGGGTTATAGCGCTGACTTATGAGATCTGTGACTGAGAATGATTCCGTTTTACTACCGCCGGCTTGATATTTGACCTGGTAAATGGTGTGTAGTTTATTACACTGTCATACTTGAGAAAGATTGCATACATTAACTGGTAGGCGTGATACTAAATTGGTTGTAATTAATTCTGAAGTTAAATTAGGGTTAACGCATCGTGGCCATAATGTGTCCGCCGGTTATTTAACGTCTCGTGTCAAAATGTTGTGTTGCCTTCTTTGTTATATGAGTATTTTACAGTGAGTGATCTCTATAGCAGCTCTGTGTCTAGACTTTGAATATAGAAGCTCTCTCCTCCCCTCTCCCAGCAGCCATTCCTAGCAAAGGATCTTATAGGGGTTTTCCACTTTTATGTGAATAAAGCTTAATCATTCTGTTAATGAACTTTCTGATATACTTTGCCTTTTAACCCCTTCATGACCAAGCAATTTCCAGGTGTTTTTTTTTTTTTCATTTTCGTTTTTTCATTCCTTGACTTCTCAGGCTTATGACTTTTTTATTTTTCCATTCAAATAGCTGTATGATTTTTTGCAGAACAAGTTGTAATGTTGAACAGCATCATTTTATGTTGCATACAGTGTAATGGGAAGCTGGAAAAAAGTTCCAAATGGGGTGGAACTGAAATTCTGACAATACTGACAAATGTAAGGTTATGCATATGGGAAGGAATAATGCAAGTCACCAGTACATACTAAATGGTAAAGCATTGGGTAACTCTGACATAGAAAAGGACCTAGGAATTTTAGTGAACAGCAAACTAAGCTGCAGAAACCAGTGTCAGACAGTTGCTGCCAAGGCCAATAAGATAATGGGTTGCATCAAAAGGGGCATAGATGCCCGTGATGAGAACATAGTCCTGCCACTTTACAAATCACTAGTCAGACCACACATGGAGTACTGTGTACAGTTCTGGGCTCCTGTGAACAAGGCAGACATAGCAGAGCTGGAGAGGGTTCAGAGGAGGGCAACTAAAGTCATAACTGGAATGGGTGGACTACAGTACCCAGAAAGATTATCAAAATTAGGCTTATTCACTTTAGAAAAAAGACGACTGAGGGGAGATCTAATAACTATGTATAAATATATCAGGGGTCAGTACAGAGATCTCTCCCATCGTCTATTTATCCCCAGGACTGTGACTGTGACGAGGGGACATCCTCTGCGTCTGGAGGAAAGAAGGTTTGTACATAAACATAGAAGAGGATTCTTTACGGTAAGAGCAGTGAGACTATGGAACTCTCTGCCTGAGGAGGTGGTGATGGTAAGTTCACTAAAAGAGTTCAAGAAGGGCCTGGATGTATTTCTGGAGGGTAATAATATTACAGGTTATAGTTACTAGAGAGGGGTCGTTGATCCAGGGAGTAATTCTGATGTCTGATTGGAGTCGGGAAGGAATTTTTCCCCTTAAAGTGAGGAAAATTGGCTTCTACCTCACAGGGTTTATTTTGCCTTCCTCTGGATCAACTTGTAGGAAAACAGGCTGATGTCTCTTTTCGGCCTTACAAACTATGTTACTATGTAAAATAAAGCTCTATTTTTTCATGTTTTTATGGGTTTCGTTTTGATGGTGTTCCTGACCTCTCACCTTTAATCTGGGGTCAGTATGATTACACCGAGACCACATTTGTATAGATTTTCTTGTGTTTCTTGTCTCAACCTTGACTCCAAAATATGTTTGGGGGAGTGCAAAGTGTCCCAAAAAGGAGCAAAAGTATGTGAAAGTATGTGTAGTGGGTGGAAAGGGGAGCTTTAATGGCAAAAGTTTTTGGTGGTGCTACCTCCTGGATGCCAAAAGTTGGCAAGTTATGAGCTATAGGGGGTTCAAACTTAGCAGTCACACCCAGGCCCAGGTGCCTTAGGAGATCCAAAGGCCCTTCTGAATTTTCTCTATTGTAATTTTCTGACAGAAGCACTACTACCTGGAGAAGGTAATACATCCTACACTGCACCTGGAGACTGCAAAAGACAGCAAACATATGAAGACTGCACTACAAACACCCGAGACCACATGAGCCCCCCAGCCACCAGTTGGGTATAACTTGGTTAAAGGAGGCCACATTTCATCTTCTGCTAGATTTAGATGTTGTTTTTGTTCATGCATCAATGTCTTTGCAGCGTGCTGCGGGTGGTGTAAGCTCTTCTTTGCCCTCCTTTTTGGGTCCAGGTGTTCAGAGGGGTTATTTTTAGCTCCACCAGTTCTATGTTGATTCTGTATTGAGATGTTAATTTAGTTTGAAAATGGCTATGCTGCATTTTTTTCTCGTAGTAAAGCAGTTTTCAGCTTGGTTAAGCAAAAATAACAAGAAAAAAAATCCATGTGCTGACGAGAAGAAGCCAAAATATTCTGAAGAACGTGTTATGTTTTGGCCTGATTTCTTGGTTTGCTTGTCAGTTCATAATCAAATGTTATAGATTATTGGACGGACGTTGAATATTATCTAAAATGTACTCCTTAGGGTAAGATCAGAATAACATTTCAAACCCTATGTCAACCATTTTTTTCATTGCTCCAGTGCATTTAAAATGAAGAACGTCTTTCCTGTAGCTTTTCTCAGACTAGACTCCTCACTAACAGGAGACGTACCCAGTCCATCACCCAGGTAACCTAAACAGTCACAACTCAATAACAAGTTTCCCTGAAACTTGAGTCAAAAATTAAGCCAGGTTTCATGCAACAAATTCAGTGTTCATCACGGAAGCCATGTATAAATGGTTAACACAGGCACTGTACACATTAGATGCAGCCTTTATCTGAGATAGAAGGCTAAGGCTCCTCCCAATTGTCTGCACAGTCTTTCCAACTAGACCAAGGGGTGTAATTTATCTTGCTCACTCTGGCTATATGGTAGCTCTGTAGTATCCTCAGTGGAATACAGTCTTTGACCAGAGGACCCTTTCTGTCCTTTGGGTATGGTGGGCAGCCCGAGGCTTATTTGATCCCACCACATGCAGGTAAGGCTGTAGCCATAATGTAAATGCATTTCCTTTTCTTTGGCAAGTGCTCTGCAATGTCGCTTGTAAGGTCGCTCAACTTTGTGCTGCTTCCAGTACTTCTTTCCTTCATGGGTTCGCACATAAATTGTCACTTTTACTTTTGTAATCTACTTGGGAAGTATTCCCTGGCTCAGCTCTTCCCCCTTGCTGTACACTGATCCACAGCTTCCACTAGACTGACTTCTACTTCCTCCTAAAGAGGAAAGGGTGGAGCCAGCCCTGCCTAGATACTAGGAACCTCCTGCTCAATATACAACTTTATGGGACAAACACAATGCATAAAGTACAGTACATTAACACTTTAACCGCTGGGAACACTGCACACCCATTAGCTGATTGGCTGTGGCAGCGTCAAACTAAAAGGGGTTGTTTTTGATCTCTTAACTCAATGGAGTATGGCCATTGACCCTTTAAATAGGATCTGTCTTATTAAACCCTATTAAAACAGGCAAGCTGCCTGTTAGGGCTGATCCTGCTGATTAAAACAACACCTGGATGGTAAAAATCCATGGTGCCATTCCAGAGAAACAGAGATTCATCTGAAGTATTGCTTCAATGCAGTGAGGGGGAGTGGCAAACACAGGAAGGCATAGGGGCTAGGGCCCACCCATCTGTGCACTGTAGCCATAACTTGCATATGAAGCTAAATACTGTTTTCTCCGGAATGGTGCAATGGATTTTTGCAGTCCAGGTATCATTTTAATCAGCAGGATCAGCCCTATCACATAGTATACCTAGCTCAATAGGTTGGTCCTGCTTACAGCCCCCCTTTAAATTTGTTTACTTGCTCCATCTTTAATATACTTGGATGCGCACAGCAATTTGACTATGTCCCAATTTCACCATGGGGGAGCAATCTATTTTGTTTAGTTTACTGTTACTTTCAGACGCCACAGGAGCTCTCACTCTCCAAATAAGGTTAAATCAGGCCCAGCATGATTGAGGCGGGTGGGAGGGGGAGACACGCCAAATCTTGCATTACACAAATTTATTTGTCACACATTTTTATCCAGAAATCAATATCTGCCCATCGTTTCCAGCTGGAGGCCAATATAGTAGATTGCTTTTGAAATTCTGTGTTTGGACACTGTGCTGGACTACACCGTTCAGTAATAGACAGAATCCTACATCACAACAGGGTCCATTATGCGGGCAATTAGGCAAAGTTTAATGGCTTGTGCAGTCAGTTGTTTTGATCTCCCAAATGCACTCAGAAAAGCATTTCAAGTGTTTTCCATAGACGAGGGAACTTTTTCGGGCTGAATTATTTTACCTGAGTTCTGCTCGATACCATATGACGGGAGCTCTCATAGTGAACCTGCTGTTAGTATTATAGTACAGGAATGAATTATAACCAATAATGGTAAAAATGTTTACTGTGGTCGCATACAAGGCTGCATTATACTCATTTCATGAGATTTCATGCCTTCACATGATGTTTCACATAGAGTGGGTTAGGAGCTAAAGGGGGTTTCCAGGATGTATGGTGAATACTGATGACCTATCCCCACTGGCTGTTTGAAGAGGTTGCAGTGCTTGTTGGGCCTCCATTGGTCACATGGCCTTTCTGCAACTCATTGCCATTTTTTGCCCTATAAGACGCACCTAGGTTTTAGAGGACAATAAGAAAAAAATATTTTTCATTAGACCTCAGGTTAGACCACCAGTCAGACCACCAATGTTAATCAGACCTCAGATCAGACCCCCAATTTTAATAAGACCCCAATAAGAACCCAGATGTGACCCCCATACCTCAGATCATACCCCATGCCTCATATCAGCCCTCCATGCCTCAGATCAGATCCCAATGTGAATGACCCCCAATCAGAGCTCAGATAAGAGCCCCAAAATAAATAAGGCCCCCCCCCCTTCAAGACTCAGATAATCCCCCCATCATCCCCCCATCCCTCTCATCAGCCCCCCATGCCTCTCATCAACCCCCATATGCCTCTCATCATCCCCCCATGCCTCTCATCAACCCCCATATGCCTCTCATCAGCCCCCCATGCCTCTCATCAACCCCCATATGCCTCTCATCAGCCCCCCATGCCTCTCATCAGCCCCACATGCCTCTCATCAGTCCCCATATGCCTCTCATCATCCCCCCATGCCTCTCATCAACCCCCATATGCCTCTCATCAGCCCCCCATCCCTCTCATCAGCCCCCCATGCCTCTCATCAGCCCCCCATGCCTCTCATCAGCCCCCCATGCCTCTCATCAGCCCCCATGCCTCACATCAGCCCCCCATGCCTCACATCAGCCCCCCATGCCTCTCATCAGCCCCCCATGCCTCTCATCATCCCCCCATGCCTCTCATCAGTCCCCATATGCCTCTCATCAGCCCCCCATCCCTCTCATCAGCCCCCCATGCCTCTCATCAGCCCCCCATGCCTCTCATCAGCCCCCCCATGCCTCTCATCAGCCCCCATGCCTCTCATCATCCCCCCATGCCTCTCATCATCCCCCCATGCCTCTCATCAACCCCCATGCCTCTCATCAGTCCCCATATGACTCTCATCAGCCCCCCATGCCTCTCATCAGCCCCCATATGCCTCTCATCAGCCCCCCATGCCTCTCATCAGCCCCCCATGCCTCTCATCAGTCCCCCCATGCCTCTCATCAGTCCCCCTTGCCTCTTATCAGCCCCCATGCCTCACATCACATAAAATTAAAAAAAACACTTACCACTCCTGCTCCAGACACTGCCGCTTCTCACCGCTAGCAATCTTCTTCCTCCTACTTCCGGCTGTGCTGTGACCTGATGCCCACAGTGTGAGATCACAGAGCGCCCTCACGTTGTGCGCATCCAAAGCATAGCTGACAGCCGAGGACCAGGACGCAGTGATTACAGAGCCTTCACTGCTTCCCGGTCCTCTGGTACTAATGAGGGCTTCCATAATGGAAGCGCTCATTAGTATTCGCCCCATAAGACGCTGGGACATTTTCTCCCCACTTTGGTGGGAAAAAATGCACCTTATGGGGCGAAAAATATGATAAGTGAATAGGATTCAACTGCAATACCAAACACAGCCACTATACAATGCACGGCGCTGTGCCTGATAAACAACGAAGAGTGCTCACACAAACACCACAGCCCCTTCAAACGGTTGATTGGCAGTGACCCCCACTAATCTGTTATTGATGACCATGGCCAAACCTAGTCCCATCTAGTGACCCCCACTAATCTGTTATTGATGACCATGACCAAACCTAGTCCCATCTAGGACATTTAAGGCATATCCAAATGTTCCCTTTCTCAGGGCTCCCATAGAAGTTAATGAAGAGAGGCGTGCATGGATGACCACCTCTCCATTCACAACTGGGTCCCAATTTAGAGATAGGAGATGGGACCTGCACCTATCAGACATTTATGGCATATCATGTGGATATGACATATGTCCCAGATGTGAACACCACTTTAATCCCCAGAAGACCCCTTTAAAGATGATGTTCCTAGTAATATCCCTAGTGACCTGGAGAGGTTTAGAGGTTAATAACTAATATCTGTGGTGGTATAGGGTGGTAAAAGAGTTAATGGTAATATACGGGGTAAAATAGAGTTGTTAAGGGTTAATACATATCATTGGTGGTTAACGTTAACACCTAGTATACCAGGAGGTCTAGGGTGGTGAGGGGGTTAACAGTAATATCCCTGGTTCTCATGGGACCTAAGTCCATTAATCTCCCTAGCAAATTAGGGTTTATTACGTGGCACTATACAGCAATATGAATTTGTACCTTGACCAATTTGCTTTGTGCTCGAGACCACCGCAGTGATTATCTCAGTGGAAACCCAGATGTAAAAGGCGCCAGCTGTGGACTCTCCACCCCTGGTAATGCTCCAAGCTGTGAGGAACCACCCATTTAGAGGCAAGGCCTACCTAACTTCCACCTATTTTCGGCATGGGACAGCGCAAATTTGCAAGGACTATCTGAAAATTAGGGATATTCCCTGCAAATTCTGGACTGTTGGCAACCATGCCAGGGGCACAAGTCCTTGGCTCCCAGTTCTAGTTGGTTGACCTGCTAGAGTTGTCATGAAGAACAGCTCCACCTACATACATAGGCCTCATTTATTAAGACTGTATCTGTTGTCCGTAGTAACCAATCAGAGCTCAGCTTTCTTTTTTTCCAACTAGTCTTTAAAAATGAAAGCTGAGCACTGATTGGCTGCTATGGGCAACAAAGGCAGTCTTGATAAATGAGGCCTTGTGGACCATGGTGTATATTACTGTTCAGTCTTATGGATTTTTTTTGTTTCAGATTTGCCCTTATTTCTTAAAAGTAATGAACAAACATTGAAGGCCTGAATTTTTTATTAGACACGGAGATTCAAACATGATCCATTTTCACAATTATGGAGATAAAGCCTCGTCATTTGCATATATATAAGACATATTTTGGGTGATTTGCATAAGACGGCATTATGAGAACACACCTGCCGTATGACTTGCTTTTCCTTTTTTTTCTCTATGGCAGATTAGCCCTATGTTTTATGCCATCAATGCATGAAAAAGTACTTTTCCACAAAGTGCATCATTTCATGCCTACTGCTACAACCGAGTTAATAGGTTTCATGTGGATTCTGATGTCAGTACTTTATGGCAGCTGGAGCGTAAGCTGGTGCCTGGAGATGGGAAAATAATCCCAGATGTGCAACAGGAAATACCTTCAGATAGCATCTGCGTCCATCGAAATTGCCATATTTTATATCCAGTAAAATCTTCTGGGTATACACATGAGATAACTGCTGTCTGAATGCTAGTTCGGCAGCTACATCTCCTGATCCTCCCATACCTGTACATGTGCAGCGAGCCCATGAAAACCCAGAGCGGAGGATGGGAGTGGTAGGGCTTTGGCTGTCCCAGTCAACTAGAGCGGCTGTCCTCACGCTGTTGCTCCTTAGGACTGTTCAGCTATAGGGCGGGGGCACCCTTTCTTCCCTCGGGGGACATCCTGTTTCTGGGGATCCTGTCTGATGGTAGCTGGGTTGTCCTTGATGTTAGGTGTTTGGATGGGTGCAAGGTAGGGAACGTACAGCGCAATGACCGGTGTATGATGTAGGTGTAAGGGAACCAAGCCAGAGTTAGAAGAATAACATGTCTTTACTGTAGTGCAAAATAGTAGTAGAAGCACATACAACTAAACAGGTCAGATTTTACACAGTGTGGGATACAGGGTTTTGAAGGCACTTCTGGTCAGAATTTGTCCAGGTGTGAAGAGTGTCTTAACAGTGTCCTTCATTTGCAGCAAAGTCAAAATGGCTGTAGTAGCAGATTACCTTGCTGACTCCTATGCTTGGTCATGCTGATTCCTGGCTGGGATGTGTCCAGGTGTGAAGGGTGTATTAACAGTGTCCCTTACTCGCAGCAAAGTCTGAATGGGTGTAGTAACAGATAACTTTGCTGACTGCTT
The DNA here is from genome assembly GCA_900303285.1 of Rhinella marina. Taxonomy (NCBI): domain Eukaryota; kingdom Metazoa; phylum Chordata; class Amphibia; order Anura; family Bufonidae; genus Rhinella; species Rhinella marina. The sequence goes on from ONZH01003209.1 coordinate 22,513, forward strand.
TGCTTGGCCATGTAGATTCCAGGTTCTCTGTCTTTCTCCTTTTCTTTCTATCCTACTGTTAATCTTGCAGTCATTTCCACAGAGATCTGTGGAAGCTTGAGGCCTAAGTGGGAGAAGTACATGGCACAGCTTCCTTTCTCTTCCAACTCCAGTCTAGACTCATTGACTGAGCTGGGCGGATCCTAGATCCCCACTCAGCCTCCTGCAAAGGACTGAGCTAGCGTTATTAAAGGGGTTTTCCAGGATTTTATTACTGATAACCTATTCTCAGGATAGGTCATCAGTATCTAATAGGTGGGACACCCGGGACCCCCGCCGATCAGCTGTTTGAGAAGGTACCGGTGCTCATGTGAGTGCCGCTACCTTCTCGCAGCTCACCGAACACTGCGCCATACATTGTACAGCAGCTGTGCTTGGTATCGTGCTCAGCCACATTCACTTGAATGGGGCTGAGCAGCTCCTAGGCCACATGATCGATGAACGTGATGTCACTGGTCTAGGAATAGCTAAGAGAAGGCCGCGGTGCTCACGGGAGCGCTGGTGCCTTCTCAAACAGCTGATCGGTGGGAATCCGACACCCGGAGGATAGGTCATCAGTAGTAAAATCCTGGAAAACCCATTCAACAACAGCAATAGATAGCATAACAATATATAACATAACATTAAAGAACAAACCACTTGCAAATACCCCCTACCCCTGAGGACTGTGCATGCTCACTCAGCCGATAATGCATATGTATTGAAACAGAAAAGGGCCATCCTGAGAACAAAAGGATCAGCTGTATCCACTGTACAATGGACAGAGCTGTGTAGGTCTGTTGCCAACTATAGCATGAAGTCCCTATGCCCTAAGAGGGCACTGGGATAGAGTTTGACCTGATGAGTCAACCCTAGGAGTTTAGCTATAGTGCGACCCAGAGAGGAGACGAGGATGGCAGGATTTTTAGTGGTTATGATGGTTCACAGTCCTCACATTGGCTCCCCCTGGCAGTGCAGTGAATGGAAGACGCATCCCTTCTTCCCACAGGGGACACATCCTGGGCCCTTTGGGTGTTCCTACCTGGTGTTAAGTAGGGTGGCCTTGACAAGGGATGTTTGGCAGAAAGCAAGACAGGAAGAGGTCAGATGCAGTGGCTGGCGGACAGAGTCAATAACCAAGCCCACTTGGTTGCAGTAAATAAAGTCTTTCTTTCCTGAATAGATAATTGGAGTAGTAGTTCATACAGCATGGAAGACCTAGTTATGAGGTATGTCACAGAGTGGTATGTTCCTTCTAGCTGTGTGGCAGCAATGGTGGTAGTTGTAGTAGTACTTCCTGTCTCTTTCAAACACTTAGGAGTTTTTCCAAATAACCATAGGCATGTCCTTGTTAACACTTTCCGGAATTGCCAGGCTGAGGGGTACAGATTTATATTGGATTGCTAGTCTAAAAGTGCAGGTGCGGAAGCAATATTCCCTTTCCACAGCAGTAAAGTCTTTTGCCATTACTGAGCAGTACCTTAATGATGTTATCTTGCATGTCCTTGATGGTTCTTGACCTTCTAAGATGTCTGGTCTCTTTCCCAAAGAGCACGGATCAGCAACCTTTGGCACTCCACCTGCTGTGAAACTACAACTCCCAGCATGTAAATTTACTCGGCTGTTCTTGTAACTCCCACAGAAGTGAAAGGAGGATTCTGGGAGTTGTAGTTGGACAGCTGGAGCGCCGGAGGTTGCTGATCCCTGCTATAGAGCTACTCTGATGGTAAAGTTTCTTCACTGGCAGCTAGAGTTTCAGAGACCTGAGTCTGATCTGCAGGAACTCTCTCACACACTTCCTCACTTTAGCTCGGCTCAAAGTAGACTCCTAACCAGGGGAAGGCTGATGCCATCACCCTGGTAAACTAACCAGAACTAAAATTCTGCAGATTTTTCTATTGCATTGTATGTGCTGCAAAAATCTGTAGCTAAATACCGTAGCAGGCAACTGGATGAGACTTTAAAGGGGTTGTCCTATGAAAGCAACTTATTCTCCACCGGATGGAGGATAAGTGTCCAATTGGCCAGGGGAAGGGGGGGGGCTTTCTCACCACTGGGGCCCCCAATGATCAAGAGAACGGGGCCATTCTCCCCCATTTGAATGGAGTGGCAGTCACATATGAACATTGTTGCTCGATTCATCTCTTTGGGGTTACCAGAGGTAGCCAAGCGATTATACTCAAAGTGGTAGGATGGGCCTCTGTTCTCATAATTGGCGGACCGTCGCTGATCAGACACTTGTGTATAGGAGATAAGTTGTCTTCATGGGATAACCCATTTGATAATTATCCTCTTGCTGCTGAAAATTATTTGCGCAGAAATTGACCCCCGGTGCAGATTTTTAATTTTCGGGAGAATGTTGTGACTCTGTAATGAAATGTATTTCCTCTGGATCTGCAGCAAAATCTACAATTGTGCATTTCACATCTTTTTTTCCTTGTTTTCAGAATCCAGCTGAAAATCTGCAGCGGAAAATCCACCCACTAAAAATCTACACAATTTGGCGTGGTTTTGCCGCTGCAAATTTTCCTGCGGAGTTTTAAGAACTTCTTCCTGAAATGTTCTGCAGCAAATTTTACCTGTGCGGACCTTCACCCTTCACCCTTTAAGAAGATAGAGCTGTTCATGTACCAGAGGTGAACCTGCCCTTTAAAATGTTAATATGGCGCCTTCCTATAAACAGCGTACATAAAAACTTTCAAAGTTACTTCTTAACAAAGACAGCTAATTAGTTTTTACGGAGCAATCGCAGGATCTTTACTATCCAGTTAGAGGAATTTTACTGTGCAACTAATTTCACGTATTATTTTCTCCCTTAGGTTTAATTCGCCTGCAAGAACTCATCAAGGCTCCATCAAGATATAACATCAAAATAAAAATCCGCCAATTACCCTCAGGAAACAAGGACGCCCGGCCTCTGCTCAAAGAGATGAAGAAAGCCAAGGAGTTTTACGTGATATTTGATTGCTCGCATGACACCGCTGCCGAGATTCTCAAACAGGTAGACAACATACTTTTATTCGTCAGATCTTCAAAGCGACAGTTCTGATTCCATATAGTGCATTAAGTGCGAGACGCCGCAACATATTTCTCCATTACTGGATCATTCATGTACGGAGAAAATCATTTATAATTTCATCACTTCCATAGCCACCATTTATTTTGTATCTCTCCCTCCGAATCTAAGGTGGCAGGATCTAATAAGGAATTTATTTTTCCTTAATTTTTTTTTTTTATACAGTAACCTTAAAGTCTTCCGTTTTGCCATAGAATTCCGTTATATTATTAACGAGATCCATAACGGTATTCCTTTACCGCCCGAACGCCGAACCTGAAAACGTCGGTTTCGCTCAGCCCTACTCACAGACTAAAATTCCTTTAAACTACAAATGAGGGGAATTAAAGGGCAACCGCCAGAAGAATCAACCCTATTAAAATAGGCAGGTCACCTGGTGGGGTTGGTCTTGCTGAGTAAAATGATACTTCTTTTGTGAAAATTGGTTGAGGCGTTCCTAAGAAAAATAGAATTTTATTCTTTGTGCTTCAGGGGTGTAGCCAGCCCTGTAGAGCAGAGGTGCAAGTCCCGCCCCTTGGTGCACTGAAGCATTCATTTACATTAAAAATAAGATTTTTTTTTTTTTGGGAACATCTCAACCGATTTTCTCAAGGTATTATTGTATTATTTTATCCAGGTGGCATACAGTACCTGCTTCAATGGGGTTGATTCTGCTAAAAAATGCTAGTTAATGACCATCATTACGAATTGTACTTTGACAGGACTGCTTTTAGCCAGCAAGATCAACCCTACCATGCAGTATGCCTGATATAATAGGTTGATCCTGCTGGTAGGTGCTCTTTAAAGGGATTGTGTCATGTTTTAAACTGGATAGGGGATAAGTGGTGTCCAACAACTGGGACCCCCGTGAGCATGACAACATGCTCAATCACCACTCCACAAGGTCATTGTCCTCATAGTCGATGTGGGTCCCACTGGTCAGACTCCCTCCAGTCAGACTCTAATTACCTATCCTGCAGTTTAAAATTCGGCACAAACCATATACAGAGACCTGCTCTCTATCCTGACAGTTCTGTTACAGCAAATACTTCTGTTTCCCCTGAAATAACAATTCTGGAACACCTATTCTGAGACATCTGTGTTATGTCTTTCCTCTGTTATTACTCTTGGAAACGTACAAATTAAGGATGAGCAAAGCAGTTTGGACCAAACCGGATTCGGTCCAAACGTTGCTATTTTTTGGACGACAGACAACCCCGAATCTTTTCAGGTTCGTTTTGGACGAATCCACTAAAACGATGGATAGGGAGGAAGTGGAAGGGTTCTCACAAGACCCTGAGGAAGTGGGAGTGAGGGCTTGCCATGATAGGCTCCCAGGTTGACAGAAAGCCTGGATGAGCCAATCAGTGCTGCAGCAGGCAAGGAGGTGTCCTAGCAGAACGAGCAGAACATCATTCCACGCAGGGCTGTGAATGAGGGTGGATGGGTGTTATAGTGTCTGCCAGGAAAACCATCTTAGGGAGTCATCGACAGTGAAATAATCAATCAGGGACAGTCAGAAATCAATCATACAGTATTTCACTGCCAGGGAGAGTGAAGGGAAAGGCTAGGATTACAAAGAAGAATTGTGTGTGTAGAATAGGGAGGCAGGGAAGCTGACAGCCAGAGAGAGAGGAGAGAGGAGCTATGGCCACTGTGCCTCCAAGCAGAACTGCAGCTGCTGCAGTACACACCTCAGAAGCAGCTACCTGCAAGGAAATACTTTCACTTTTTCCCCCATTTTTTTTTTTTTGGGGGGGGAGTTTCAATTTAATTAACCAACATACAGTATATGCGTGATTACTGCAGCAAAACACAACGTATAGTAGCAATCTACCTATGAGTGTTAACCTGAAATTGAGCATCAAGCCTCAGTCATCTGTTTCCATGAATTCCATTTATACACAGTTGCAATTTAATTTTTAATTTTTTAATTTTTTTTTTTTTGGGGGGGTTCAATCTAATTAACCGGCATATATATGTGATTACTGCAGCAAAACACATGGTATAGCAGCAATCTGCCTGTGAGTGTTAACGTGACATTGGGTATTAAGCCTCAATCGTGTGTTTCTGTGAATTCCACTCGCACACGGTTGCAATTTAATTTTTTGTTTGGGAGGTTCACAGGGGAGTGACACCCAAACGGTCCAAGTTGTCCTCCGCCAATGTCCACTTTTGTCAAAATGAACCAAACCTGGATTAGGGAGGATTTTCATACTCCTCCGGCTGAGAAGGATGAATAGATCTGGCCTTGCTGGCGGTGTCCCATCTCGCCACTGTTGCTGTCTACCTGCCTGCGTCCATCTTTCCACTGCTGCCCCTGCCAACTATGATCTTCTGTAAGGCTGCTGCTGCCTCCATCATGCCACTGCTGCGACCTGCCTACCATCATGTTCTGTACGGCCCCTGATGCCACCAACACCATGCTTTATGCTGTTAATACCCGCTGCAACAACCATTAACGCAAAACATCTGCCACCACTACCACTATCACTATGTATGTATAGTGTATAGTATGGTTGAAGTCCCAACTGTCTCCCAACTGGAAGATGTCGGGAGCAAGAGGGTTTGGGCATGTTGGATTTCACCACGCCCACTCCTTTGTTCTCATGGGAGACAGGCCACCCAGGCAGTGGCCCTAATGAGAACACATGCACACTTGGCCATGTGCATGTGTATGAGGGGGGCCCAGAAGAATAGATGTCAGATGTCAGTACTTCCTGATGAATCCTTACAATAGCAAACAGTGGTTCCTACTGGAGGGTCCCTTTAAGAACTTACCTTGACTTAGGGCTCATGCACACGACTGTATGTATTTCGCTATCTGCAAAAATGGATCCGCAAAAAATACGGATGACGTCCGTGTGCATTCCGTATTTTGCGGAACGGAACAGCTGGCCCCTAATAGAACAGTCTTATCCTTGTCCTTGAAGTGGACAAGAATAAGACATGTTCTATTTTTTTGCGGAACGGAAATACTGGCATATGGAAACGGAATGCACACGGAGTAACTTCTGTTTTTTGTGGACCCATTGAAATGAAAGGTTCCGCATACGGACCGCAAAAAAAACGGAATGGAAATAGAAAGAAAATACGTTTGTGTGCATGAGCCCTTACCATGAGCCTAGCAAAACATCATCTCCCCCAACATTGTTGAGGTACCCACCTGCTCAATCCCCTGTCCCTCCAGCCCTGCCACTCCTGATCATCTTCAGTTTCCAGCTCCTCAGCAATGACATCACTGACTACACCACGTGATTTTTGCAGCCAATCACTGTCATCAATGGTCAGGTCAGGAAATCAGGTACGTCATCGCTGTAGAGAGACCGGTACTGCATCAATGACAATAACCCCACTATATCACATGACCACTAAGGCCAGTCATTGGCTGCAACAATCACATGGTGTAGATGGTGACTACTGGATGTGGAAACCAAGAGAGAGCTGGAATGGTAGGGGATTGAGCAGGTAAGTAAGCCTTCTTTTATTTTATACTGTTCCAGGCATTTGGCAAATTTTTACAGGGTCCTTGAAACCCCCTTTTTCAAGTATATTAGCTTGAAACACATTTAAAGAAATGTTTTCCATGCTGGACAACTCATTTAAGTGTAATTGACTATGCATCCCTATCGAGCCCCTCTCCAGTGAGTAGAGCGAAGTGTCAAAGTACATTTATCATAGGGTTTTGTTTTTTTGTGGGCATGCTTCATACATCTTATCGTCCACTGAAAGGATTAAATCCCCATTATTACTTATGGAAGCAGCTGCCAGGTTTTATTCTTTTTAGTTATCTTAAACCTTATTTTTTTTCCATGCAGGACAACGCCTTTAAAGGGGTTGTCCCACGAAAAATATTCTACAGTTTTCAAACCAACACCTGGATCTGAATACTTTTGTAATTGCATGTCATTAAAAATTTTGTATAGCTACTGAATTATTCAATAACATGTATCTGTATAGGACCACTTAATTTCTTATTTCTTTGGCCTATTCACTGAGCAGGCCGCACATGCTCAGTTTTAACTTTTAACTGCCTACTGAGCTGTGATAGGGAGAGCTGAGACACGCCCCCTTAGCTTCAGCAGAAAAGACACTCCCCCTGAGCTGTCAGCTTGATATAAATCTAGCAGAGCAACGACTGTGGAGATCTCTGGATCCATGTGAGGTACAGGGCTGGTTCTAGCTTTGTTAAAAAGAGATTGTCATGTACTATATCATGTCTGATTTTAATTTTTTACATTATTCGTAGGATATCCCCTTTACGTGTAATTGGCCATGCATACTTGTCGAGGCCCTCTCCAGAGAGTAGAACGAATAGTCATAGTAAATTTATCATAGGGATTTTATTTTTTAGTGGGCATGCTTTCTGCATTTTATCGCCCACTGAAAGGGTTAAACCCCCATTATTACTTATGGAAGCAGCCGTCAGGTTTTATTCTTTTTAGTTATTTTAAACCTCAGTTCTTTTTCCATGCAGGACAATCCCTTCAAGGGCTCATGCACACAAACGTATTTTCTTTCCGTGTCCATTCCGTTTTTTTGCGGACTGTATGCAGAATCATTCATTTCAATGGGTCTGCAAAAAAAACTGAAGTTACTCCATATGTCCATATTTCCGTTCCGCAAAAAAATAGAACATGTCCTATTATTGTCTGCATTACGGACAAGGATAGGACTGTTCTATTAGGTGCCAGCTGTTCCGTTCCACAAAATACGTAATGTACACGGACGTCATCCGTATTTTTTGCAGATCCGTTTTTTTTGCTGACCGCAAAATACAACGGAACGTGTGCATGAGCCCTAAGTGTAAGGACTTGTTCACGGGGTTCGTCGGACGGCCGTGTCCATGCTGCGGACCATAGATTACGGTCTGCAATGCACGGGCACCTACCGTGGTGCTTCCACATGCGGATCGTGGACCCATTCACTTAAATGGGATCCGTGATCTGCCTCCGACTGTCCGCACTGCAAAAAAAAACAGAACAAATTCTATTTTTTTTGCAGTGCGGAGGCATGGACAGGAACGCCAGGGAAGCACTCTGTAGTGCTTCCGTGGGGTACCGATCCGTACCGCATCTCCGTGAATGCGGACCCATTTAAGTGAATGGGTCGGCAATCCATGATGCAGGGTGCACACGGCCGGCGGCCGTGTATTGCGGACCCGTCTTATGTGGGCTGTGTGAACAAGCCCTAAGCTGCATGCACACGACCGTATGTGTTTTGTGGTCCGCAAATTGCTGATCGGCAAAAAAAAACGGATGACGTCCGTATGGCATCCGTGTTTTTTGCGGATCCATTGTAACAATGCCTATAATTGTCCACAAAACGGACAAGAATAGGACATGTTCTATCTTTTTTGCAGGGCTATTGAATGGACATACGGATGCGGATAGCACACGGTGTGTGCTTTTTTGCGGACCCTTTGAAATGAATGGGTCCTGATCCTATCCGCAAAAAAAAACGGAACGGACATGGAAGCAATATACGTTCGTGTGCATGAAGGCTAATTGGCCATGCATCCCTGCCGAGTCCCTCTCCAGAGTAGAGCGAGATTTTTATTTTTATTTAGTGGGCATGCTTCATGCGTCATCACTCAGTGTAAGGGTTAACCCCCATTATTACTTATGGAGGCAGCTGTCAGGTTTGATTCTTTTTGCCGCTCACCTATCCTCCATCTATTCTGTGACATTCCCGTACAGGAGGCTGAGCGCCGCTGATAAAGGGCCGGTTCCTGCCGCTTACACAATAGCGCCCTGATGGAAGATTTTACTTTTGTATCCGTGACATAAAAAAAAAATCTCTTTGACACCATGAAAGAGAAAGTTAAATGTCCCGTTCTTCTGCTGATGGCTGCTGAGTAGTTTTACATTTACAGAAATACTTAGGATAATTGCAAAAATTCTGAGATCTGAAACCGCCTGATTGAGCTTAAGTGTCGGTAGTGCAGTCTGTGTGCGACAAGTGCGTCCTCCGAACACTTCCCCGACTCCAACAGACGCTCCTTGTGCCATGGCGCGTACATTGTATAGAACGCAACATGTTTTTTTTTGTCATCTCTTCTGATTGCAGAACCTTTGCAGTCATGCTTTGATCTACATAGCCAGATTTGTTAAAGGGGTTATCCCATGAATAATGTAAAAAATGAAAATCATATGTACGTATAGTACTTAACAAAGCTGGAACCAGCCCTGTACCTCACATGGAGCCAGAGATCTCCACATTCATTGCTCCAATTGTTCTGCTATATTTATTTCAAGCAGTCAGTTTTGGGGAGTGTGTCCTTTCTGCTGCAGCTAAAGGCAGTTGAAGGATGGAACTAAGCATGTGCTTCTGTCTCAGTGAGCAGGACAGAGAAATTAGAAAAAGATCAAACAGCAGGTGGCGCTGTACAGATAGATTTCAGTGAATAACTAGTAGCTATAATACACTTTTAATTACAAGCAATTACAAAAGTATTATACTCCAGAGCTGCACTCACTGTTCTGCTGGTGGAGTAACTATGTACATACATTACTTATCCTATACTGATCTTGAGTTACATCCTGTATCATACTCCAGAGCTGCACTCACTATTCTGCTGGTGCAGTCACTGTGTACATACATTACATTACTTATCCTGTACTGATCCTGAGTTACATCCTGAATTATACTCCAGAGCTGCACTCACTAGTCTGCTGGTGCAGTCACTGTGTACATACATTACATTACTTATCCTGTACTGATCCTGAGTTATATCCTGTATTATACTCCAGGGCAGCACTCACTATTCTGCTGGTGCAGTCACAGTGTACATACATTACATTACTTATCCTGTACTGATCCTGAGTTACATCCTGTATTATACTCCAGAGCTGCACTCACTATTCTGCTGGTGCAGTCACTGTGTACATACATTACATTACTTATCCTGTACTGATCCTGAGTTATATCCTGTATTATACTCCAGGGCAGCACTCACTATTCTGCTGGTGCAGTCACAGTGTACATACATTACATTACTTATCCTGTACTGATCCTGAGTTACATCCTGTATTATACTCCAGAGCTGCACTCACTATTCTGCTGGTGCAGTCACAGTGTACATACATTACATGACTTATCCTGTACTGATCCTGAGTTGCATCATGTATTATACTCCAGAGCTGCACTCACTATCCTGCTGATAGAGTTACTGTGTCTTATACTAATCCGGAGTTACAGTACACTGTTATACTCCAGTGCTGCATTCACTATTCTGCAGACTTTAGAGCTGAAATCTCCTAGTATCTACAGAGGGCTAGGTATGGTACATTCCATCCTGGGATGTGTGTGATGATGTAGGGAAATCTAATAGTTCTACTGCATTTCAGAAGCTCAGATAACATTTTAGAGGTGTTTTATTTTTTAACATCTCCCCATTTATGTGCAGAACCAGCATCAGTAAGATGCCAGGGCAACTGCGTTAAGAGGGATTCATGATAGCTGCACACCACCTTTCCTAGGACAGCTGGTTGAACTCATCCCCACACTTGACCTTCTGGACTGGTTGACTACTAGTCAGTAGAGGCAGGATTCCCATTCTGCAGCCATCACCAATATTGGTTTTAGTTAGATCATCTTTCTAGCACACATTGGCCCAGATTTACTAATGCGTCTGTGCCAAAAATCAGTCTAAAAAGTGGAGCAGTTTGGCACGTCTAGGGTTTCTACACTTTTTTCCGACATGTTCGACGAGGGATGAGCTTAGTGTAAAAAGTAAATGTATATTTCAGGATGGTGGACCAATATGGCTTGCTCTTGCTGCTTGGATTGAGTAGTATACGGTATTTGTAGTGTATCATCCTGGCCCAATTCAAACATTATCAGAACCTAAAATGAGTTGGAACCCATCAGAGGAAAGCAGGAAAACCTAGTACCAAGAATAAACATCGAGTTCAGCTGATTTGGGGCAAAAAGTTTCCGTAGTTTTAAAAAATGTTCCTTTGTGAATGCGAATATTCCACTGTGACCCACAGAAAATTGATCCATTGCTGTTAAGGATTGCAGCTACTGTGACCCCAACGATCAGCTGTAATCAGTGAGGCAGCAAGGGTTCAATCTTCCTACAGTGCCACCTCTGGAGAAATGAGGTATTACACAGCTGCCATTGAAATGATTGAGAGTTGCTTGTAATTATGGATGGGAGGGGTCCTCCAGAGTAAGAGATGTTCTTTATTTTATAGCTGCTATACCCTGTATGCCATTGCTGGATTTTTTTTTTTTAATTTTAGGTGGAAATTGTTCTCTAACTTATGTTTGTTCTTCTGTATTAGTTCTTTCTATTACGTTCCCTTCCATGCCTGTAACCCATCATAAAACAGAACAGATAAGGCTAGAGAGAAACAAAAATGGTACAAAAATAACCAATTATTTCTCACTGTCGTCCTATATCCTGGACTGTATTATTTACACCTACTCTTCCAGGCGTAGGATAGTGTGAGCATAAGGAATTCACCTCCGGTGGGACAGGATCGGGCAGTAAATACTGAGTTTACGGCAATAACATGGCTGGTATTAAGAACAGATGTCCCCATAATTTACTTGCAGGGATAAAATTCATTTCTAGCTTGCAAAGAAAGTCACAGTTATAAAGATTTGGGTCCACGGACTGCCTTCTCCTTGGGAAGTCTTGCTCTGATGGTTTTCTACTTTGCAAGGTGGTCCAAAATTAGATTTTGAGATTTTACTGTACTGCTAATGGCAGCTGTGATGTAGTAGGGATGGTGATTGTTGATCCTTGGTTGATCCCAGGTTGTTTATCCCTTCTTCTATGAAAGAACTGGGTTTTTAAATGGAGGACAAGTATTTAATCGACAATCCTGCAAACGTTCTTCTGTTGTCAGGTAGAAAGACTTAAAGAAGAACTCCCACAAAAATTTTTATTCTCTGACCTGTTACAAAGGTGCATGATATAATCTGTAGTGAATGCAATCTTCTTATCAGTGACTGTTCCTGTGAGTAAAAACCTCTCTTCCTATTGTAGCTGGGTCACGTGACCAACTCCCTGACCTCCAACTGACCCAGGACAGGAAGCCAGTAACTGCTCTATTCATTCCTATGGGAGCCTCACTTTCAGTCTCTTTGGAATACATAGAGAATTAGACTTCCTGTCCACATATAAGTCTCTGTGTGAGTTGGTGGGTCTAATTGTGGGTCACATGACACAGATAAGAAACTTCAGGATGATATAAGTAAAAAATTCAGACACTGGTAAGAAAATGACATTCACTACAGATTACATCATGTACATTTCTAGCAGGACATGGAATAAAATTTTTGTCGGGAGTTCTTCTTTAAAAGTAGTGGTAAATACGTTGAGGAACAACTTTGCTTGTTCTTTGCTTGTCTTCCTTTACAAATGAACCTAAACCAAGTGCAGTGGATGTTTTCCCCAGTGGTTCACAGTGAGGTAAGGGTTATTACCTAGTATCTTTGGTGGTCTAGGATGGAGAAGGGTATAAAGGGGTTGTCCAGTATTTTAAAAGAATTGTCCTGCAATTCTACATTTTTCAAACCAGCATCTCAATTTTGTAATTGCATGTCATAAAAGATTTTGTATAGCCACTGAGTTATTCAATAAACTATCTGTGTAATGCCACTCGCTGTTTGTTCTTTTCTTCATCTCTCTGTCCACCTCGCTGAGGTGGTCGCACATGCTCAGTTTAAATCTTCAACTGACACCAGCCATATGTTCTGTTAGAAGCTGTGATAGTTACAAGACACAGTAACTACATAATATAAAGCATAGTAAGCCAATTCTCCTGCTCTGAGTCCTACAACCTCACTCCTTCAGTATCATTCGGTCCTTGATCTCCAGCCTCCTTACTACAAGCCCCAAGGCTGTTCATACGCTTTAGACAACCATTGGCCAAATGTTTTTTTTGGCCTGAAACAAACTCTACTTACATCTTCCCATGCAAATTTAGCCTCAGCTCGGCCGAGTGTGCATGTGTTATGAATGGGAATGGGAGTGAAAGCCGATGCCAGACAACTCTGGCAGCTTATTTCCAGAGAAGAAAAGAATTGGGAATATTGAAATCCAATAGTCAAAGCCCATTCTTATCTCTGCCTACATCTGCAATCGGGAGAGACAGGAGAAACCCATACATAGTAGATGGTTGCCCGATCCTGCTAAAGTCAGTAGTTTCGGCCAATATACACAACAGAAAATAAAAATAATTATAATCAACAAAAATGCTTCATAGGTATTGTAATAATAATTGTAATAAGGCTTGATTTGTACAGTAGCTGGTGGAAAGTAGTCATCGTAGATGGCGATATGGCATTTTCTAACCAAAAGTAGCCTCAGCTTTTATATCTCTACAAATAACACTATTATAATAAAGTAAGTGGTGTCTGTCCACCAGAGAATTACAAGTTTTATTGTCGTTATAAGGCTGTAAATGATTTTTTACCTCTACATAAGAGATTTCATGGCCTTTGTGTCCTTCTACAATGAAGGTTCTTAATCCTATGTCTGCAGGTGGTGTCTGACAGATATAGTCATCCTTGTAAAAAGTGTTGCAGAACATGAATCACTGGTAATAAAGTGAGCAAGCTAAAATTCACACTATTACATTATACTGAGAAGTTTCGGTCTGAAAAATGTGTGTGAGGGAATAAATATCAGGACTCCAGCGCTCATCACCAGGGATTTTAAGAAAATTACCGGAACAAACAAGTAAATGGCCAAGATTTCTCAAAACTGGTCATTTTCTTAAAATCGCTTGTGATGAGCGCTGGAGTCCTGATATTTATGATCTGTGGCTGCCTCCACCCTCCTACAGATGACTGACAGCTCTCTTCCTAAACTTAGATTATAAAGAAAGCTGCCAATAAAGGGCAGGAGGTTGGAAGATCTGGGAGCTCATGAATATCAGGACTCCAGCTGTTGGCTCACAGTGGAGCACACCAAGGATTTTAAGTAAATGAACTAGAGTTTTAATCAGGGTCTCTGTCACCAGCTGGTAACATACTGACTAGAGATGAGCAAATTTCTTGCAAATCATTTTGTGTCTGATTTAGTGAATTTTTCAAAAATTCTATTTGAGTCCGAATCAATTCTGCCCAAATTAAATATGCTCCAATTGCCTTGAAAATTGGCATATAATACTCTACAATCTCCTAGGCAGAGGTCACACTACATTTTTTCCAGAAGAGTAAAAATACTCCTCTGACCATTTTTGAGGAGTATTTTTACCTGAGGAGGAGTACGAAATCTGCGGTAATTAAAATACATAATACATAGGCCTACACTAGCTCACATCTGCATTTGGAGGCTGCGTTTGGAGCCTCTGTTGCAGATTCTGTTGAAAGACCAGACAAAAAAGCCTCAATGCAGCACTTTTTTGTCTGGTAAAAAGACAGATCTCGAACGGAAACTGAACGGATCCCACCATAGTCGGCGGAGTCTGTTCAGCTTCTTCCCTGTGGGGGAAGCAGGGTCACTAGTGGGGTGACAAGAGGGAGCAGGGTCAATAGTGGGGTGACAGGAGGAGAGGGAAGTAGGGTCACTAGTGGGGTGACAGGAGGAGAGGGAAGCAGGGTCACTAGGGGGGTAACAGGAGGAGGGGGAACAGGATCACTAGTGGGGGGGAGCAGGGTTACTAGTGGGGTGACATTAGGAGAGGCAGCAGGGTCACTAGTGGGGTGACAGGAGGAGGGGGAACAGGGTCACTAGTGGGGGAGCAGGGTTACTAGTGGGGTGACAGGAGGAGGGGCAGCAGGGTCACTAGTGGGGTGACAGGAGGAGGGGGAACAGGGTCACTAGTGGGGGAGCAGGGTTACTAGTCGGGGTGACAGGAGGAGGGGCAGCAGGGTCACTAGTGGGGTGACAGGAGGAGGGGGAACAGGGTTACTAGTGGGGTGACAGGAGGAGGGGCAGCAGGGTCACCAGTGGGGTGACAGAAGGAGCAGGGTCACTAATGCGGTGACAGGAGGGTCACTAGTGGGGTGACAGGAGGAGGGGCAGCAGGGTCACTAATGGGGTGACAGAAGGAGCAGGGTCACTAGTGGGGTGACAGGAGGAGGGGAGAAGGGTCACTACTGGGGGGATCAGGGTTACTAGTGGGGTGACAGGAGGAGGGGGAGCAGAGAACTGGGAGATTGGACAGAACCATCGTTAGAGGAGGGGGGAAATCACTCACTTGAAGACTGACAGCTTTTCACTGCCACAACTCTACCACCCCCAAGCCCGTTCCACCCGGGGGCCGGGGACACAGGCCCAGGGGCAGCTCTTCTCCCGGGGACCAGTCACATCAGTCTGCGGTCCTTACCTCTCCTGCAGCCCCGACACGTTTCCCAGGGTCCATGGTCTGCGCACCCCGCTCTCTTTCCTACAGACACCCCCGGGAGCCCGACCCTCCTTCTTCCAGCTCCCGCCGGCTTCCTCTGCCTCACCCGACCCGTATCGCTCTGGCGCGCCAATAACCGACCAATAACAAAGCTCCTTACTGTAAGGAGCATTGTTATTGGTTATTCCAGGCACAGGCAGCATCTCTGCGCTGCCCATGCCGTTCACAGCAGTCTTGCGCTGATGAAAAGCAGGAAAAAGTCTAAGGAGTAGTGGTACGCCTTAGACTTTTTCCAGGGAGTAAAATCGCGTCATAGACACTTTTACAGGCATTATTGCGACCTCTGCTCCTAGGACTTTTTTTTTTTCTCTCATAGACCATAGAACAAATATAAGTCCTAGAAGACCAGTGACAGAGACCAGACACAATACTCTATTAAAGAAAAAAAAACATACAAGACAGCTCACCTTCCAAAAGGAAATTGAGTGCCCCTGCATTATGCTTCTTTAGATGAGACATACAAATCAGTTCTCCATCTGAAAGAAAAAGAAAGCTGAGTGTCTCAAGAAGAAATTGCCCTGGTTAGCTGAATGGCCTTTGTCTGGTTCTTGGAAATAACCGTTCTCATTATGGAGACCACCTAGTATGCATGAGGAATATTGTTGTCCAGCCAATGCTGCTCTGTGTTTCTGGGAAAAATATATGCTAATTAGCATGTCTTACTTCTGCTTCTGTTGGCATCAGAGAGACTTATGGTAGTGTTAAAAGCTAATTTGAATATTTTTTCCAGAGACCCAAAGGTATGCATGTTAGTTTTACTTACAAAATGAAAAGAACACTATGTCTAACTGATGCCTGCAGAAGCAGAAGTAAGATATTTTTCCCAGAAACGCAGAGCAGCATTGGCTGGATGCCATACTCCTCATGCATACTAGTTGGTCCTAATAATGAAAAAGAGTACCCATGACAACCCAACAAAGGCCACTTTGCTAACCCAGGCAACTTTCTCTTGCGACACCCAGTTTTCTTTTGGGAAGGAGAGCTGTCCTGCATGTGTCTTTTCCAATGAAAAGTTATGTGCGTTTTTCTCTCTCTGATTCACCTGAAGCTTATCAGAAGAACTTCAGGTTTGTTAGAACCTGTATTTTTTGGAAAATTCCTGCTGAATTCTGAATCAATTTGCTTATCTTCATCTTTAATACTGACTGCCTGCAACCACCACTAGAGGGAGCTTATTCGCTTACTGCATACTGTTCATACTTTCAACTCTATAAGTCTTCAGTGAACTCTTCTGAGCATTCTCCATTTCCTGCTACAGCCATGACGCCCATCTCATAGACATATGACCACTGCAGCCAATCACCAGCCGATATAGTGTCTTGCTACATCCAATAGTTGGCTGCAGCTGTCTTATGCCCCTGCTGCAGGAAGTTAAGAATGGCAGGGGACCTGACAGCCCTGGAACGGGAGCAGCAGGTGATTGGTGAGATGAGTATGCCTATTTTTTCCCCATTTATATCCAATAATTAATTGGGACCCCAATGTGTCAGCTACTAAACAAAAGCCACATTTCATCCACAGCATCTACTCTTGCCAGGGAGGGAGCACTTAATTTCCTTTTAAAGCAATAATCATTGCAAGTGAATGAGCAGTAGAAACATATTTCTTATTTTTAGCTCCCACGGGTCCATATTTCTTTTTATTTTTCTTCTGCAGGAGTCGTCTCTCAGACCTTCTTTTATCACATGTGTATTCTTTCCTCATAGTGATTTCAAAGGCTATCCCTACCCTTTGTAGAATTATTTTGACAGACAGGAACGTTGCGTCAATGCAGCCATAATTAAGCGAACAAAACCGTTGCTTTCATTTACAAAGGCAAATAGATTTTCATGTTAATTCTTTTGTTTAACTCCGTCATGTCCAATGTTTTTAGATATAAACTGGAATGTTACAAAGTATAAAATACTAACCACACTATACATGTATGGCGATGTAAATGTTTGGGCACAACGGTCATACCTATGCGATTGCCCACAGGGAAGTGTGGTCCATAATTGATGGGCTTCAACCTGCAGCATCAGCAAAGATTGGAAAGAAAACCAATCCTGCAAGTTTAACCCTTGTGATGTAGTGATTGCGACATGTTATACTGTATATAGTTGTTTGTTTTTTTTGGCTCTTCGTATGTGTAAGTTTTAAGAAACCTCTTCATCTCACCCAAAAAGTCACCAGCAATAATATTAAATTTAAGACAGGGAAGAGAGAAGCTGGAGGGGGTATGCGGCTGCAGTTTATCTCCCTCTTAGAGTGTGAGGCTGCATGCTGTGAGAGGGGAGGAGGGACCAAAAATTGGTGAGATATTTGGTTGGCTTTCAGCACTAGCATCATGGCTCACAAAGGGACAAAGAGAAAATGTGCATCTCAGAAGACAAAGGGATGGAAAAAAACACCCTTGGTTGCACTACATCTAATGTACATCTGCAGCTGCATAAGTAGATATATATTTTTTTATAATAAAAGGGATCCTTTAAAGGGGTTCTCCAGGACTAATGCCCTATCCTTAGAATGGGCCATCAATATCTCGATCGGTGGGGTCCAACTGTTGGCACCATCTCTGATCAGCTCTTTGCGGGAGCTCCAGCACCAGAACCATACAGCTGTGTAATGGCTGGGGTTGGTTACTGCAGCGCTACTCCCACTACAGAGTGTGTACAGAGCTGTATAGTTTCAGTACCCCGTTTCGATGTCAGAGCTCCTGCAAACAGGATAGCTCATCAATAATTCTGATTCTGGAGAACCCCTTTTGTCAATGGTTTCCAGCCTGTAGTGCTTCAGTCATTTTGAAACTGCCATGCACCGACAACTATATTGGCTTTAGAGCAGAAATCTTCCAGCATTCCATGGTAGCTCAATGTCTAAGCAAAGACCTTTGCATACCGGGAAATGTATTCAGTACACCAGGCACTGCACAATGTCACCCTGCATGATAAGTGATCAGCTAACCTGTTGGGGGTGACAGAGTTGCTCTCTGGTTCCACTGCATTGTGAATGCTGCTCTGAGGTATAATGCTGAATATAACCTCAAAGTGCAAAATAAGCAAAGCAATATACTTAGAAAGGGGCTCAACTTATAAATTATATTAATGATTTAGATACCCTTTAAATTTAGTTTGCCTTCCCTGAACTCTACAGTCTGTATGATGACGTGTAATTTGCAGCTGAATCTACCACCTCTCAGTTTATTCGGAGAGGTCTTATCCAAATCCCTTTAATGCAATTCTCTAATAGTTTTTGTATCAAGTAAATCTCGCACTTCTGGAGCAGTTGGAGACTTGCCCTTGTTCTGAATCACTGTTTTCTTTTTTTGGCAGATCCTGTCCATGGGAATGATGACTGAATATTATCATTACTTCTTTACAACAATGGTAAGACCCTCAGCCTAACAAGATTTGCTGCAACGTCTTCACAGATACATAGGAAGACGTATCATTGATATCATGTGTCTTGACGTTACATCTAGGACCCCTCATCTCCTACCTTCAGCTGGTACCAGTTTAAAAGAAAAATCCATCATCTCGCAGTGTTGTGTGTGCACAGTAGTCACTGTTACAGTATGGCTTCTACACTGTAGCAGCCTGTGGCTGTTATGATCAATGTAGATTTATTAAAGGGGTTGATCACATGAACTTATGAACATCCTATGGATGTCATAAAGGGAGATCCCAAGTTGAGACCTTTCTCTATGAGCCGGTACAGAAAGCAACTCAGGAAGCCATTTGTCTAAATGGCTGACATATGCTACTACTGTAGGCAGAGGGTGCTGGGTGATGGACTGTCGGCATGAATGGCTGGGGCAATTTTGTTCTGTAAAGGGTTGCCTCTGATGAAACCACCTCCTTTAACTTTCTGTGCATAGGTCCCTATGCTAACTAAGCACCCCCAGAGATGACGAACAAAATGGCAGCTGGAAATATTATATACTGTGACCTGAAATAGAAATTGTGTGACGTCTTAACTGTTCTTGGTCATGGAGTTGGTTTGTAGATGATAAGCTGAGGAGAAATGCCTTTAAAAAATATATAGTATATCAAGTTTTCGATGTCACAAAAAGGCAGATGAGAAGAGATAAAGCCTCTAGCCAGACCAACCCCACATTTCTTTCACATCCAGCTTGGCTCAAAACTATCTCCATATCTATATATTTAATGAAAGTAGACAAGTGGCTGCTCTTTTCACTCACTGGCACCTTCATGCAACTTTGCGCAACATTTTGTAGAAAATTCCTAAATGTCAAATATAGCACAGGGCAGGAACTACAGAATGCTATGCATGCTTTACACCTACAGTGAGGAAAAAAAGTATTTAGTCAGCCACCAATTGTGCAAGTTCTCCCACTTAAAAAGATGAGAGAGGCCTGTAATTGACATCATAGGTAGACCTCAACTATGAGAGACAAAATGAGAAAACAAATCCAGAAAATCACATTGTCTGATTTTTAAAGAATTTATTGGCAAATTATGGTGGAAAATAAGTATTTAGTCAGTAACAAAAGTTCATCTCAATACTTTGTTATATATTCTTCTTTGGCAATGACAGAGGTCAAACGTTTTCTGTAAGTCTTCACAAGGTTGGCACACACTGTTGCTGGTATGTTGGCCCGTTCCTCCATGCAGATCTCCTCTAGAGCAGTGATGTTTTGGGGCTGTCGCTGAGCAACACAGACTTTCAACTCCCTGCAAAGGTTTTGTATGGGGTTGAGATCTGGAGACTGGCTAGGCCACTCCAGGACCTTGAAATGCTTCTTACGAAGCCACTCCTTCGTTGCCCTGGCGGTGTGCTTGGGATCATTGTCATGCTGAAAGACCCGGCCACGTTTCATCTTCAATGCCCTTGCTGATGGAAGGAGATTTGCACTCAAAATCTCACGATACATGGCCCCATTCATTCTTTCATGTACAAGGATCAGTCGTCCTGGTCCCTTTGCAGAGAAACAGCCCCAAAGCATGATGTTGCCACCTCCATGCTTCACAGTAGGTATGGTGTTCTTTGGATGCAACTCAGCATTCACTCTTCTCCAAACATGACGATTTGTGTTTTTACCAAACAGTTCTACTTTGGTTTCATCTGACCGTATGACATTCTCCCAATACTCCTCTGGAACATCCAAATGCTCTCTAGCAAACTTCAGACGGGCCCGGATATGTACTGACTTAAGCAGGGGGACACATCTGGCACTGCAGGATCTGAGTCCCTGGCGGCGTAGTGTGTTACAGACAGTAGCCTTTGTTACGTTGGTCCCAGCTTTCTGCAGGTCATTCACTAGGTCCCCCCCTGTGTGGTTCTGGGATTTTTGCTCACAGTTCTTGTGATCATTTTGACCCCACGGGGTGAGATCTTGCGTGGAGCCCCTGATCGAGGGAGATTATCAGTGGTCTTGTATGTCTTCCATTTTCTAATTATTGCTCCCACAGTTGATTTCTTCACACCAAGCTGCTTGCCTATTGCAGATTTAGTCTTCCCAGCCTGGTGCAGGTCTACAATTTTGTTTCTGGTGTCCTTCGACAGCTCTTTGGTCTTCACCATAGTGGAGTTTGGAGCGTGACTGTTTGAGGTTGTGGACAGGTGTCTTTTATACTGATAACAAGTTCAAACAGGTGCCATTACTACAGGTAATGAGTGGAGGACAGAGGAGCCTCTTAAGAAGTTACAGCTCTGTGAGAGCCAGAAATCTTGCTTGTTTGTAGGTGACCAAATACTTATTTCCCACCATAATTTGCAAATAAATTCTTTAAAAATCAGACAATGTGATTTCCTGGATTTGTTTTCTCATTTTGTCTTTCATAGTTGAGGTCTACCTATGATGTCAATTACAGGCCAACCTCATCTTTATAAGTCGGAGAACTTGCACAATTGGTGGCTGACTAAATATTTTTTTCCCCACTGTAGTTTCTATGAGCCAGGGATAGGAATATTGGTCTAGCAGGAGTTTTTAAAAATGTTTTAGGGTGTCATTACTCACTATGGAATCACTAAGGAAGTAAGAGGGTGACTGCACAGGTGAGGTTGGGTCTTTTCTTAATGAATTCATCTGCATTATTATTAATATTTTTTTCTTCCTTGGAACCTGTCATCAACTTTATGCTGACCTCACTGAGGGCAGCATAAATTAGTGGCAGAAATGCTGATTTCAGCAGTTTGTCACACATCAGCTAAAAGTAAGCGGTTGCCGAGAACCATCATCATAACCACTGCAGCACAAGCCTTGAAAAGAGTCAAATCTGTCTGAGAAGAGTCATGGTTATTCATAATCTCCTGTACTCTCACCCATCTGCTGATCATTGACAGTTCTCTCCTAGAGAGAAAGGGAGAAAACTAGGTAGAAGCCTGTCAGTCATCAGCAGGTGGGCGGGGAGAGCAGGAATTCATGAATAACCATGACTCTTCTCAGGTGGCCGTGACTCTTTTCCAGGTCCAGTCTACAATGATTGTGATGTTGGTTCTCGGCATCCACTTACTTTTAACTTTTAAATGAGAGACCGCTGAAATCAACTCACCTGTCGCTACTTTATTCTACCGTTAGTATGGGCACATAAAGTTGATGACAGGTTCCCTTTAAAGGGGTTCTCCAGGACTAAAGACTTTTTCTCAAATGTCCACAGCCTGTCTCTGTACATGGAAGATTAGGGATGAGCGAACTAGAACTTTACAGGTTTGCGGTCGGCCTTCGGGGCGGTGGAGGATCCTGTTATGGAATATAACAGAGTTCTATGACGGAATGCAAAACGGAAACCTTTAAGAGGCATTCAGTTTTGATCCGTCATAATAGAAGTCTATGGCCAAGCATAACGGATCCGTCTGATTTCCGTTATGCAGGACTTTGTTTTTCGTCCTGCGTTTGGAAACCAGACGGATCCTTTATTTGTGGCCACAGAATTCTATTATGATGGATCAAAACAGAATTCTTGTTAAAGGCTTCCATTTTGCATTCCGTCAAAGAATTCCGTTATATTCCGTTATAACAGAATCCATAATGGGATTCCTCCACTACCTGTACGCCGAACCCCCGAACCTGTAAAGTTCGGATTCGCTGATACCTACGGAAGATTCATACCTACCTGCTCTCCGCTGCTCCAGTCCTCAGCGCTGGCTCCCACATATTCACGTTCCACTCCCCAGACTGTTTACGTCCGGCAGTGCATGGACCGTTTCACTGAAGCGGTTTTTGGCTGCAGCGGAGCATGTGACCATGTCCACGCACCGTCAGATGTAAACAGTTTAGGGACTGGAACATGGACATGGGGGAGCAGGTAAGTACAGAGGACCGGAACATCGGAGAGCAGGTAAGTATAAATCTTCTGTTTACAATGGTAGGCTGTGGGCATTAGAGAAAATGGTCTTTATTCCTGGAGAACCCCTTTAATAATTGTTAATTATTATATGAATTACTTTTTAATTGATTATTATTTAATCATTATAAATACTAATAATTCAAGAGGAACCAGGACTGGATTAAATGAAGACCACCCTTTATGCCCCATACAGCAAAAGATCAGGGCCCTGAACTCCTATTATGTTCATAAAGGCTATGGACACCTTCAGGGCAATTTTTTATGATTGCATTTTACTTATTTAGGGCTAAAAATCTTTTTTTTTTCCAGTAGGTCTTTATTAAACACTTTAAGACGTTGTTTAGAAACAGGGGTTAAGAATCAGTCTCGTCAGCTTATAGCTCTTGTGAAGCCTTATCTCTTATTTCGATATTCTTATCAGTTCCATAAGAGTGTATGCGAGGTCATGAGATCAGATATAAGGCTTCACATGAGCTGTCTGCTGACAGGACTGAGAAGTGATATTCTGCAAACAGACTGATTTTTAACCCCTGTATCTCAATAACAGCAGAAAAGGAGTACAATTCAATAATAAAACAAATTTTATGTTCATAGCCTTTAAGCATCCTTCTTGTATTCTATTGTGCACATTTGTGGGCTCTTGGGAACAGCTTTGCTGTGGAAGGCCTGTGTACGTATACACTTATATAACATAAAGCGCACCACGTTGGGGACTAGGTTTGCCCATTTTGACTGTTAAACATGGCCCTTTCATTTTATAAGTGAAATTTCCTGGCTGCCATGCAGAAACTGATGAGTAGTGGGTAGGTGGCATGTGACCTCCAGGATGGAAGACCCAGGAACTGAACTATTCAGCTTATAATAAAGAAGATCCATGAAATGTCTTCCTTTATAACTACCATCTCAGTATAGCTATTTATTACCATTCTGACATTTGATTATATTAAGCGTGAAATTTTAGTTCGGGCTCACAGTCGTGACTCGTCAATCGAGTTGTCACTATAATTATTGGAGCATTTTTTATTTGCTATGATATTATTCCATTCCGTATACATTTCCACATAGTAAAAAGGAAAGGAGTCCATGCATAGAATGAGGTCTCCTCTGGGATGAATGCAGGGAACTTTAATTCAATTCATTTTCTCATCCCAGAGGTCAGGAAATAGCTTTGAGCCCCTGCACTGTATTAGTAGCCAGCAATTCCTCTCTTTCTGTTTCTAAGCAAAAATAAATTTTGATATGTGCGCAAGAAATGTCTAAATTATTAGTTATTTGTATATAGAATAAAATATTTTTCGCCCTATAAGACGCACCTGCCCATAAGACACACCTACATTTTAGAGGAGGACAATAAGAAAAAAATATTTTTCAGTAGACCTCAGATCAGAGCAATAATCAGACCCCCAATGTTAATCAGACCTCAGCTCACAGCCCCAATGTTAATAAGACCCCATAAGACCTCAACTCAGACCCCAATGTGAATGACCCCCAATCAAACCTCAGATCAGAGCCCCAATATAAATAAAGACCACCCATTCAGGCCTCAGATGAGGCCCCCATGCCTCAGATCAAACCCCCATGCCTCAGAACAAATAAAATAAAAAAAAAAAATTAACTTACCTCTCCTACTCCAGATGCCGCCGCTCCCAGGATCCAGCTCTCTCTCTTGTTCCTGCCACGCGCTGTGCTGTGAACCGACGCGGACAGCGTGAGAAGGAGGTGATTCTGAGAAAGCAGTAAAAAAGTTCTCCCATGCAAAATTGATTATTATCATTATTATTATTATAGCCACTGAATTATTCTCTATCTGTATAGCGCCACCTGATGTTTGTTGCTCATCTTATATCTATTGCCTCCTCAGTAACATTGCTGAGGTAGTTGCACATGCTCAGTTACATTCTTCAACTCCCACCAGCCATATCAACTGTTGGACACAATAGACATGAGAAAGAGCACACCCACTGAGCTGCAGCAGGAAGGATACACACCCTGAGCTATGATAGGGAGAGCTGAAAGAGAAAGGAAATGACCCCACCTCTGAGAAAGGACACCCCCTGAGCTGTCATAGGGAGAAAGCTAAAGCAGAAAGGACACACACCCTGAGCTGCCAGTCTGAAGAAAATGTATCACAGCAATTGAAGCAATGAATGGGGAGAAGTTACAGGGCTGGTTCTAGCTTTGTTAGAAAGAGATTGTCATGTACTATATGATGTCTGATTTTTGCTGTTTTCCGCTTATAATAGGATAACTCTGAGTTGACCATTGAGGGCTGTCAGGGGTTCATCTGTTAAAAAAAAATTCAAATCCATTTGCTCATGAAGAGTCCACCATGGAATCTTGAGCAATGCATGTTGACGTCATCACGCTGGCCAGGGTGGTGACGTCATACATCACCGCACATACGATTTCGTGCAGGATCTTAAATTAGGGTGGACTCTTTGCACACAAATGGATGAGGTAAGTATGACATTTTTTATTTACCATGATTTTAGGGAACATTGATTTGGTACTACGAGGAAATTCGGCTTCAAGGCAAATCTAATTTTCCCTGAAATTCAGTTCGAAGTCTAATTCATGAACTTCGATTCGCTCAACACTAGTCTCCGATATGAAAACTGTGTAGAAATGTAAAATATTTTTCTTAAAGGGTTACTCTGGGAATTAAGAAAATGGAAATACTTAAATATTACTTCATTATAATTATATTACCAAATACCTTTCATTAGTTATAATGGTTCGTTTTGTCTAGGGAGCAATCATTAGGAAAAACAAAATGGCCGCCGTCCTATTAGTGCACACAGAGCCTGTCCTAATCACACAGGAGGACAAGTTACTTCACAACACTGAGGTAAAGAGCTGTCTCCTCCTGTCCTACTTATCCTGAATACAGATGATAAGATCTTTAGCTGAATCTCTGTAGGAATGAAATTCAGGAGAAGATATGGCTATTGAGCAGCAGCACTTGTATGCAGTCTCCATTACCACAGCCTCCCATGACCACAGTCTGTCCTCTCTGTACTTCATGTCTCCCGA
The DNA here is from genome assembly GCA_900303285.1 of Rhinella marina. Classification (NCBI taxonomy): domain Eukaryota; kingdom Metazoa; phylum Chordata; class Amphibia; order Anura; family Bufonidae; genus Rhinella; species Rhinella marina. Next base: position 48,279 of record ONZH01003209.1, read on the forward strand.
TAAACTCCATTCTTACAGAGATTCAGCTGAATATCATATTAAACTGTATTCAGGATCATAATCCCTGACAAGCAGAGCAGAGAGGAGGATGAGGCAGCTGTTTACCTCAGTGATGTGAAGTAACTTGTCCTCCTGTGTGATTAGGACAGGTTTTGTGTGTACTAATAGGACGGCGGCCATTTTGTTTCTCCTAATGATAGCTCCTTAGACAAAATAAGCCATTATAACTAATGAAAGGCATTTGGGGATATATTTATAATAAAGTAATATTTACATATTTTCATTTACTTAATCCCCAGAGAACCCCTTTAAGAAAGTCCCTTTAATGTACAATGTATTACACTTTTTTACTAAGGGTTTGTTGCCCCTTTCTAGGATAGAGTACTGTTCATCCTGCTCTTCCTAATACATTAACATCATGCCAGAGCTACTGTGAACTCTTTATATTGAATATTGTGTAAGCTTTGCTTGGACTCATGTATAATTTATGTCTTGTCTCGTAGGACCTCTTTGCTCTTGACCTCGAGCCATACAGATACAGTGGAGTTAACATGACTGGATTCCGCCTGCTTAACATTGACAATCCTCAAGTGTCATCCGTGGTTGACAGGTGGTCTATGGAACGTCTTCAAGCACCACCCAAGCCTGAAACTGGTCTTCTAGATGGAATGATGACAGTGAGTAAACATGGAAGGTCTTACCTAGTACTATATCATTCTCTAAATCCATATTCTTGTACAGTATTACATTTTTTAGGCACTTCCTCTACCGAAACCTCTTGGGATTGAGATTGAAACTGACTACTGACCATAAGAGGAATCATGACAATAGAAAGAAGGTTAACTGGGTTGTCACATATAAACAATTTCCTTCTATAGGCCCTATCAAGGTAAAATAAATGGATGTCAAAGAAGGTCTCCCTCTCTAGATCCCACCATAGTCCAGGAGGTTCTTGACTGTTCCCTTCTACTGAGTCTCTACAGAAGAAGCATCCACCTGTCTGATAATTGTCAATATGTTGAACAGTCTTCAGACCCTTTCGCTTATTTTGTGATGTTACATCCTTGTGCTAAAATTAGTGTAGAGCAAATTGGGTTCGGACTGCTATATCTGCACCTGATTCGTTTCAAACCTTTTTATAATATGCACTCCATACCACAGTAAAACTATGAGCTCTGCTGAGGCCTTCTTCTTCTAGCCACAAGTAACGCAAGACTTGCTTACTCTCATGCCTGTGACGATACAGTTCAGTTCGGCGCATACATTACTGTTTCAGAATCTGAAGCCGAACTTGGGTTTGTGCCTCATTAGCAAAGCCGAGTTCAGCTTCAGATTTTGAACTGAACTGTTACGTCAAGGCATGAGACTAAGCAAGTCTTGGCTTACTTGTGGCTGGAAGAAGAAGGCCAGCAGAGCCCATATATTTTTACTGTGGTATGGAGTGCACAAAGTTTTGAAACGCATTGGGTTCAGATAGAGCAGTCCGGACCAGAATCGCTCAACACTAGCCAAGATCACAAAAAAAAGTTTTTCCCCATCATTCTGCACTTGATACCCCATAATAAGAAAATGAAAACAGAATTTTACAAATCTTTGCTAATTTATTGAAAAGGAAAAAGGAAAATCTTGCATTGACATAAGTATTCAGACCCTTTACTCAGGACTTAGTTGAAGCCCCTTTGGCAGCGATTACAGCCTCCTGTCCTCTTGGATATGATGGCACAAGGTTTGCACACCTGGATTTGGGGATTTTCTTCCATTCTTCTCTGCAGATCCTCTCAAGCTCTGTCAGGTTGGATGGGGACCATCAATGGACAGCCATTTTCAGATCTCTCCAGAGATTTTGATTGGCTTCAAGTCAGGACTCTAGTTGGGCCACCCAAGGACATTCACAGAGTTGTCTCTAAGTCACTCCTGTGTTGTCTTGTAGGAAGGTGAACCTTTGTCTCAGTCTGAGGTCCAGAGCTCTATGGATCCGGTTTTCATTAAGAATATCTCTGTACTTTGTGCCATTCAGCTTTCCCTCAACCTTGACCAATCTCCCCTACCGGTCTCCCTGGCCCAGCTGTTTGAAAACATCCTACAGCATGCTTCACTGTAGGGATGGTATTGGGAAAGTGATTGGTGACTGGTTTCCTCCAGACATGATGCTTAGAATTCATGTGAAAAAGTTTAATCTTGGTTTCATCAGTCCAGAGAATCTTGTTTCCCACTGTCTGCAAACTCCAGATGGACTTTCATGTGTCTTTTACTGAGGAGAAGCTTCTTTGTAACCACTGTGCCCAAATTGGTGAAGTGCTGCCATGATGGTTGACCTTCCGGAAATTCTAAAATTCAGTTAGTCATGATGGAGTTTCAAGTGCAGATTGATTGGGAAAACTTGAAGGTTGCCGTGAGAAAAACGTAAGAAAATGTGAAAAAGTTAAAGGGTTTGAAGACTTTCTGAATGCACTGTATATAGCACCAATATATTCCGTAACACTTTACAGTAAGAGGTTAGGGTACGTGTACAGACAAAGTCAGACATTACATAGTGACTAGCAGTTCAGCCAATAGGAGTGAGTGCTCTGCTTACAAGAGTATACAGTCTATGAAGTAGGGGAATGACACAGAAGGCAAAAAGTGCTTGTTTTGTACAGTGGTTCAGCCATATAGCTTTTTAAAATTTACAACTATTAAGTAAAAATTCTACAACAATGCCCCATGTACAAGAATATAATATGTATAATACTGCCTCTATGATCAAGAATATAACTAATAACTACTATAATATTGCCCCTATGTACAAGAATATAACTACTATAATACTGCCTCCTTTGTACAAGAATATAACTACTATAATACTGCTGCTATGTATAGGAATAGAACTACTATAATACTGCCCCTATGTACAAGAATATAACTACTATAATACTGCTCCTATTTACAAGAATATAACTACTATAATACTGCCCCCTTTGTACAAGAATATAACTACTATAATACTGCTGCTATGTATAGGAATAGAACTACTATAATACTGCCCCTATGTACAAGAATATAACTACTATAATACTGCCTTCTATGTACAAGAATATAACTACTATAATACTGCTGCTATGTATAGGAATAGAACTACTATAATACTGCCCCTATGTACAAGAATATAACTACTATAATACTGCTCCTATGTACAAGAATATAACTACTATAATACTGCTCCTATGTACAAGAATATAACTACTATAATACTGCTCCTATGTACAAGAATATAACTACTATAATACTGCCCCTATGTACAAGAATATAACTACTATAATACTGCTCCTATGTACAAGAATATAACTACTATAATACTGCTCCTATGTACAAGAATATAACTACTATAATACTGCCCCTATGTACAAGAATATAACTACTATAATACTGCCTTCTATGTACAAGAATATAACTACTATAATACTGCTGCTATGTATAGGAATAGAACTACTATAATACTGCCCCTATGTACAAGAATATAACTACTATAATACTGCTCCTATGTACAAGAATATAACTACTATAATACTGCTCCTATGTACAAGAATATAACTACTGTAATACTGCCTACTATGTACAAGAATATAACTACTATAATACTGCTCCTATGTACAAGAATATAACTACTATAATACTGCTCCTATGTACAAGAATATAACTACTATAATACTGCTCCTATGTACAAGAATGTATCTACTATAATACTGTCTCCTATGTACAAGAATATAACTACTATAGGGGGGCGTGGCCTGCGAACCGAGGAAGATGGCCGCTTGATCTTCTACCTCCTCGTGTGCAGCACTAAAAGCGACTGAATCCCTGCATCTCAGTGCCTTAACTCATCTCAGGACGATACCCTGACATGCCTAAACGGAGGAAGACCGGGCTAGGGCCCAAGAAAATTTCCGATTTTTACTCCCTGCAGCCTGTGGATACTGATCAAGGGAGCGCGGTATCCCCGCCCTCCTCCCTCGCGTCGGAACCCCCGCCGCCGCTTGAGGCCTGTGATGTGCGCCACCCACAGGCCGCAGGAGCGGCTCCGAACCTCCGACTCCGGGTAGGACTCTGCATATACCTGTGCCTTCTCCCGCACCTTCCCCGGCCGGGTCCCGCTCACGTGGCGGCGGCCATCTTTCCTCGCCGGCAGATACAATCAGGCCGCGTACTCAGCATAAGGCCCTGCCGCCAGAAGTCCGGTCACCTGCAATGACATGGGACTCCACTGCACAGCCCACTGAGGTCACAGACCCTGCTATTTCTTTGGATGATATACCAGTAGCTGACACTGGTGTTACAGAGTCCTCTATGAAGGCCATGCTACAGGCCTTACAATACTCCATCAATACAACTATGAAAGAGTTGATCAGGCCTGTCCGTGAGGCGCTCCAAGAAGTGGAGGACAGGGTTAATCATGTGGAGACGAAAATGGGAGAGCTGGTGTCATCCCACAATGACCTAATAGAAGCTAACTACGGGCTAGAAGGTGAAGTTCGCAGTATGCAAATCAAAATGGCGGACCTGGAGGACAGGTCCCGCCGCAATAATGTGAAACTCCGAGGGGTGCCGGAGACAGTGTCTTCAACTGAACTTGCCGACTATCTCACAGGCCTTATGAAAGCCCTATTGCCTGCCTGTCAACCTGCAGACCTCATCATAGACAGGATACATAGGGTGGCGAAACCAAAGCACCTAGATGAATCCATCCCTCGTGATGTCCTAGCTAGGATACATTTTTTCCATGTTAAGGATCACTTGCTCCAGATGGCGAGAAAGACGTCACCTCTCCCAGCTCCGTACCAGAATGTTACCTTATACACGGATCTGTCTGCAGCGACACTGCGACTGAGGAGGGAGTTTGCTCCGATCATCACCACTTTGAAAGAACGTGGAATTCTATATAGATGGGGATATCCCACCCGGCTCCTTGTCAAGTATGATAACTCAACGCTTGTTTTCAAATCGCCGGCGGAAGGAGACTCCTTCCTGAAGAAGCTACGTCCTCAGATGGCTGCAACCACGGATCGTACCTCTTCGCCTAGACAAGTCTCTGCGGACTGGAGTACCATTCACCGTTGATAATTCATCTGGCACTATGTTCATTTTGCTGCTGAGATTAGTGCTGTTCCTCATGGCCGTACTTCCGAGTAGGCTGAACTTTTTTCCCCTGGATACTACGGGATGGCGCTTATGAAGATGGACTTCGACCATCCCCATGGCTGGATAAGTTTACTCCAGTCATTTTGTTTCTTATTGTTATTATTTCCTTATGTTCTCTTTAATTGTGTTTTCTTGCTTTCCGCCAATTGTACGAGCCTAATGAAAAGGGAGAGGTTAATGAATGGAGGGCTACCTCCGGGGGGTACTGGGAGACGGGGGATCCGGGACTCCTTCCTTTGCCATCATAATGTATATTCTCTACCATGGTGCTGACGATCTCATCGCTTAATGTCAATGGACTTAACAGTCCTCATAAGCGAACTCAGATGTGGAAAGAAGCACTGAAACTTAAATGTGACGTCTTCTGCGCCATAGAAACGCACCTTCTTGCAAAAGATGCCAATAGAATTAAACACCGTGGATTCCCGGATCTGTTCCAGTCCCACCACACCTCTAAGTCTCGGGGAGTGCTTATAGCTATTAGGAATACTGTGGCGTTTCGCCTTATTGACCAGGTCACTGATACACAGGGCAGATATGTGATCCTGATATGCTCTCTTAATAATGTTATATATACTTTAGCTGCGGTATATGCACCAAATCGTACACAAACTCGATTTTGCAAAAGAACGTTTAAGCGTATTGCTGAAGTGAAACAGGGCAAATTAATTGTCCTGGGTGACTTTAATTGTACACTGAACCCTGAACTAGACTCTACTACACTTTCCAGGGGTCTTCAAACCTCCCCACTGAAATCTATCCTATGGCAAGAGGGCCTATACGATGTCTGGAGAACGTTGCATGAATCTGAAAAAGATTTTTCTTTCTTTTCGGCGTCACACAACTGTTACTCCAGAATCGACTATATATTTACGGACCAGCATACCCTTCTTCTTACATTAACGGCCGATATTGGAGATATCACATGGTCTGACCATGCGCCGGTCACTATTAGATTAGAGGAAACCTTCAAACATTCCGCCACTCCACCTTGGCGATGTAACTCCCATGTATTATTGACCCCTGCACATAGACAGTCCATTGAAAATGATCTCAGGTCATTCTTCGCCTTGAATGTGGGATCAGTCCAGGATCCGTTCATTCTTTGGAACGCACATAAGGCGGTGATTCGGGGCTCTTTTATAAAACTCGCACATGTCCTTAAAAAGAAAAGGGAGCAGACAACCAGTACCCTCTTACAAGATATACGTAAACTAGAGATGTGCAATAAAAAGACCCAGTCCCCAACTTTGAAAGCCCAACTTGTTAAAGCAAGACAACAACTTAGAGACCACCTGTTAGATGACTACAATAAACACCTTTTCTATACTAAGGCACGATATTACTCACAAACTAACAAGGCCGGTAAACTATTGGCAGCCAGGCTTAAGGAGCAAACATCGAAATCACGTATCCCCTTTTTGGTAAATCCTATGGACCAATCTAAAATATCTCATCCCACTGAAATAGCAAAACAATTTCGGAGATACTATGCTTCATTATATAATTTGGCCTCTGATCCTTTCACAGCGCAGCCCTCTCACACAGATATACAAACGTTTTTAGATAGGATTAATCTCCCTACTCTCACGCCCGCACAACTTGAGCAACTGAATGCTGACTTCTCCATGTCAGAACTCACAGCTGCCATTAACTCCTTGCCGTCTGGTAAGTCACCCGGCCCAGACGGCCTGCCAGGTGAATTCTATAAAGCATTCAAATCTGTACTGTCTCCCCATTTGCGTCTCATATGCAACAAAGCTATGCTAGATGGCCTAATGAAAACCAAGAAGCCTTAATTGTCACTCTGCCTAAACCTGGTAAATCCCCTGATAGACCTCAAAACTTTAGGCCAATATCACTTTTAAATGTGGACGCTAAACTCTATGCAAAACTCATAGCCCTGAGATTAGCAGCACTGCTCCCTAACCTCATTCACGAGGACCAAGTGGGTTTTACTAAAGGCCGTCAGGCATATGAGAATACAAGGCGAGTGCTAAATGTATTGCATTATGTTAACCGTACGAGTACCCCTGCATTATTTGTGTAGTTGGATGCCGAGAAGGCATTTGACCGCATTGGCTGGACGTATGCTTTCTCGGCGCTTGAGCGATATGGGTTCCAAGGACCAATTTTGAGAGCGATTAAGGCTTTATACTCTGCCCCCTCAGCTAGGGTTTTCACTAATGGTACCTTATCGGAGTCCTTTGACATCACCAATGGCACCCGACAAGGGTGTCCCCTGTCGCCACTGATATTTGTTTTATGTATGGAGCCACTGGCGACAATTCTAAGAGAAGATCTGGAGGTTAAAGGGGTGCGAATAGGTGATAGGGAACACACCATCTCGCTATATGCTGATGATGTGATATTAACATTAACAGACCCTGCTCGATCCCTTGAAAGAGCGCTGGAATGGATAAGCAAATTTGGGTGTATATCATTATATAAGCTTAACACTTCTAAGTCGCAAGCCTTGGCACTCTCTATCTCCCCCTCTGTGGTCGGTGACCTCCAAAGTGCATTCTCTTTGGACTGGCAAACAGAGAAAATAACCTATCTTGGCACCCAGATCGCCTCTGACTTCCAACATCTATATAAACAAAACTACCTTCCCCTTCTAACTGATATTCGTACTGAAATTGATCGTCTTTCTAAATTTGAAATCTCTTGGACAGGTAGGATAGCTACCTTTAAAATGCTCCTACTGCCCAGACTCATGTACCTGTTCCGCACGGTTCCCATACAGATCCCAAACAGATTCTTTCATGATGTCCAACAATGTGTGTCACGATTTATCTGGTCTAATCATAAACCCAGGATTGCTTACTCCATCATATCAAAACATAAGTCATCTGGTGGTTTAGGAGTACCGAACATTAAGGCGTACTATATGGCATTACAGCTAGAAGTGATCTCTAAATGGAAACAGGGAATAGTGACCAATTGGATCCATATTGAAAATACTATGGCACATCCCACTTCTCTCAATGCTCTCACCTTTGTTCTCCACAAATCCCCACCTATGCAAAAGAAACTGTCTCCACTTACGTCCAATACTTTGAAATGTTGGAGGGAGTTCCATTTGCATACAAATGAGACCGTTTCCAAATCGTGGGACACTGTACCATTACAGTATGTGAGTATCTTTGTTTCGGATCTGGATGTTTGGCCCTGGGTGGATAGAGGACTTACTCATATTTCTCAATTGTACAAAGATGATGTATTCCTATCCTATGAGCAATTGAGAGACAACTATTCCCTCCCTAAATCAGACTTTTTTAAATATCTGCAAATAAGACATTTCTTATCGGACAACTCTATGGGGGTCACTGCGGGCAACACTGACCTGTTGCGATGCCTCAAAGGAAAATCTAAAATCCTGAGACATATATATGGATTGATAGATTCACATTCACAATTTAGCAAATCTCACCCATATTCCTCCTGGGAGACAGACCTAGCAATCACCTTTGACTCTAAACAGTGGACCGCAGCGCTCCGCCTGATCCATCTATCTTGTAAATGTAACACTCGTTACGAGGCAGCCATGAAGACGCTCCTCCGATGGTACTTAACACCAGACAGATTACATAAAATCTTCCCTAACTCATCACCTCAGTGTTGGCGTCACTGTGGACATATCGGTACAATTTATCACACACTATGGTCCTGCGCCAAAATTACGTATTTTTGGTCTGCGGTGTTTCAGGTTTTGACTAAAGTGGTCAACTCTCCTATAATACCAGATGCTCATACTGCTTTGCTGTTTATTGATCTGGACAAGCTTCTAACACGTGACAGAGTGTTAGGCTGTAAGATCCTCATTATTGCAAAATTAGTATTAACCAGACACTGGAAAAGCACCACTGCTCCATCTGTGGATGAGGTGATTGCTACGGTAAACACTACCTACAAATATGAGAAAGCACTTACACCAACTATCATGTCCTTCAAAACATTCCAATCCACATGGCGAGCGTGGACTGCATCTACATATTGGACGCCCTCCTGAGGTCTCTAATCATCTTGTACTCACATGACTGCTTACCTTTCTTTTCCCTCCCTGTGATCTGCATGTTATCTCCTCCTGGCGGAAATCCGTTGTTATTATTATTATTGTTATTGTTTATTACTGATGCTGTTATTTGTTCCTAACTGCATTTGTGTACATTGCAGCTACTTTATCTAATATGCTTGTAGCTGTACGCTACCCAATCATTGCACTTGTGCTGTATCATACTTGCATTGTTTTCATTGCAGTACTGCTGTCATTATCATGAGACATGTGATGATTTAACATGTCTACTGTTGTAATGCTTGATATTTTTTGAAAATTAATAAAAATTATTTGAACAAGAATATAACTACTATAATACTGCTGCTATGTATAGGAATAGAACTACTATAATACTGCCCCTATGTACAAGAATATAACTACTATAATACTGCCTCCTATGTACAAGAATATAACTACTATAATACTGCTCCTATGTACAACAATATAACTACTATAATACTGCCTCCTATGTACAAGAATATAACTACTATAATACTGCTCCTATGTACAAGAATATAACTACTATAATACTGCTGCTATGTATAGGAATAGAACTACTATAATACTGCTCCTATGTACAAAAATATAACTACTATAATACTGCCTCCTATGTACAAGAATATAACTACTATAATACTGCTCCTATGTACAAGAATATAACTACTATAATACTGCTTTTATGTACAAAAATATAACTACTATAATACTGCTGCTATGTATAGGAATAGAACTACTATAAAACTACCTACTATGTACAAGAATATAACTACTATAATACTGCTCCTATGTACAAGAATATAACTACTATAATACTGCTCCTATGTACAAGAATATAACTACTATAATACTGCTCCTATGTACAAGAATATAACTACTATAATACTGCCTCCTATATACAAGAATATAACTACTATAATACTGCCTCCTATATACAAGAATATAACTACTATAATACTGCTCCTATGTACAAGAATATAACTACTATAATACTGCTCCTATGTATAAGAATATAACTACTATAATACTGCTCCTATGTATAAGAATATAACTACTATAATACTGCTCCTATGTACAAGAATATAACTACTATAATACTGCTCCTATGTACAAGAATATAACTACTATAATACTGCTCCTATATACAAGAATATAACTACTATAATACTGCTCCTATGTATAAGAATATAACTACTATAATACTGCTCCTATGTACAAGAATATAACTACTATAATACTGCCTCCTATATACAAGAATATAACTACTATAATACTGCCTCCTATATACAAGAATATAACTACTATAATACTGCTCCTATGTACAAGAATATAACTACTATAATACTGCTCCTATGTATAAGAATATAACTACTATAATACTGCTCCTATGTATAAGAATATAACTACTATAATACTGCTCCTATGTACAAGAATATAACTACTATAATACTGCTCCTATGTACAAGAATATAACTACTATAATACTGCTCCTACATACAAGAATATAACTATTATAATACTGCTTCTATGTACAAGAATATAACTACTATAAAACTACCTCCTATGTGCAAGAAGATGACTACTGTAATGCTGCCTTCTATGTGTATGAATATACAGTGCCTTGCAAAAGTATTCGGGCCCCTGAAACTTTTCAACCTTTTGCCACATTTCAGGCTTAAACAAAAAGATATAACATTTTACATTTTTGGTGAAGAATCAACAACAAGTGGGTCACAATTGTGAAGTGGAACAAAATTTATTGGGTCATTTAAACTTTTTTTGTAATAATAAAACTGAAAAGTGGGGCGTGCAAAATTATTCGGCCCCCTTGCATTAATACTTTGTTGCGCCACCTTTTGCTACGGTTACAGCTGCGGTCTCTTGGGGGATGTCTCTATCAGTTCTGCACATCTAGAGACTGAAATTCTTGCCCATTCTTCCTTGCAAAACAGCTGGAGCTCTTTGAGGTTGGATGGAGAGCGTTTGTGAACAGCAGTTTTCAGCTCTTTCCACATATTCTCAATTGGATTCAGGTCTGGACTTTGACTCGGCCATTCTAAGACCTGGAGACCTTTATTTTTGAACCATTTCACTGTAGATTTTGCTTTATGTTTGGGATCATTGTCTTGTTGGAAGCTAAATCTCCGTCCTAGTCTCAGGTCTTTTGCAGACTCCAACAGGTTTTCATCCAGAATGGTCCTATATTTGGCTCCATCCATCTTCCCATCAATTTTAACCATCTTCCCTGTCCCTGCTGATGAAAAGCAGGCCCAAACCATGATGCTGCCCCCACCATGTCTGACAGTGGGGATGGTGTGTTCAGGGTGATGAGCTGTGTTGCTTTTACGCCAAACATATCGTTTTGCATTGTTTCCAAAAAGTTGGATTTCGGTTTCATCTGACCAGAGCTTTCTTTTTGCCACTCTTCCATAAAGGGCAGATTTGTGAAGTGTTGGACTGATTGTTGTCCTATGGACAGACTCTCCCACCTCAGCTGTAGATCTCTGCAGTTCATCCAGAGTGATCATGGGCCTCTTGGATGCATCTCTGATCAGTCTTCTCCTTGTTTGAGATGAAAGTTTAGAGGGGCGGCCGGGTCTTGGTAGATTTGCAGGGGTCTGATACTCCTTCCATTTCAATATGACGCTTGCACAGTGCTCCTTGGGATGTTTAAAGCTTGGGAAATCTTTTGGTATCCAAATCCGGCTTTAAACTTCTCCACAACAGTATCAGGGACCTGCCTGGTGTGTTCCTTGGTCTTCATGATGCAGAACCCTGAGACTATCACAGAGCAGGTGCATTTATACGGAGACTTGATTACACACAGGTGGATTCTATTTCTCTTCATCAGTCATTTAGGACAACATTGGATCATTCAGAGATCCTCAATCAACTTCTGGAGTGAGTTTTCTGAACTGAAAGTAAATGGGGCGAATAATTTTCAGTTTTATTGTTACAAAAAAAGTTTAAATGATCCAATAAATTTCGTTCCACTTCACAATTGTGACCCACTTGTTGTTGATTCTTCACCAAAATTTTTAAATGTTATATCTTTTTGTTTGAAGCCTGAAATGTGGCAAAAGTTTGAAAAGTTCCAAGGGGCCAAATACTACTGTAACTATTATAATACTGCTCCTATGTACAAGAATATAACTACTATAATACTGCTCCTATGTACAATATAATACTGTAATACTGCCCCCTGTAGACAACAGCATATTATAAGGACAGGAATCTGAGAAGTTTTACCTCTGGCATTTCTGGACTCTTTAGCACTTATGTGTAATTTCATTTTCTATAGTCTCTCACATAAAAGGTTCCTCTGCTTTTCTTTCTTACTTTCAAGTTTTGCTATTTGCATACCATTGTAGCGTCTATATGAGTCTTTTATCTTCAGATCCCTTCTGCCTCATCACGTTATATATCGCACCTTTATGCCTTGCGTTACTTTTAGGCTGTATTAGCGAAATGATGATAAAAGACAAATCCCAACCAAGTGTAAGCCAGGGCTTCAATTAGAAGCTGCAGTGACATTAAAATCAAGATTGCTGCGCAAGCGTTCTTTCCAGTTTAGGAATTGATTAATAGTCCTATGCATCTGTTGTGCTGTGATGATAATGAGGTTTTAGATTTACACAAAGGCCCCATGTCTCGCAGCCCTAATAAACATGCAATTATTAACCGCCTCTGGACCGCTAGGAACTGCCATATTGATCTTTTTGGATTTTTGGATATATTTGGATTATATTGATTTGGATTTCGAGGGGGTTGGCCAATTTTTAGTTACTGTTGACTAATGTGTTTGTAAGATTATTATACGGCAATTATTAATATAACTTTTGTTAAAATTCTGCACCATTTTCTATATTTCATATGGTATTTCCCCTTGTTTGCCAAGTCTTTTGTGCTGTCCACACAGAGGTCCTGTACATAAAATGGCTCCTGATGGAGGGTCACGTGACCAGGCAAATCACCTCCATGTAATGTCTCCTCCATTCAAATATACTGCACCTGCCCTTTGCACTTCTACTCTTGGGAGTTTACTGCAGGTGCAGTGTGTTTGAATGGAGGAGACATCACATGGTCACCTGGTCACATGACTCTACATCAGCGGCCATCTTGTGGACAAAACCTTTATGTGGGGGTATGGCTTATGACATATAGCAAATGGCACAGAATATCAACAAAGGCCATATCAGTAGGTAACATACTGTATAGTCATCTTCCCTACACATTGGTCAGAGGTACCCAGAAAGTGGCCAACCCCTTTAATATATAATTGTACATTTTGCTTCCTTGGCCCCATGTTTATCTACACTGAATTTCATTTGCCGTTCCTCCTCCTAAGCCTCCAGTCTCCTCACATATCTGTGCAATGCTACAAAAATTCCTACAGGGAATAAAAAGTAAGTGAGTCCTATAGGGCTGCAGCTATCAACTATTTTTATAATCAAGTATTCTATCGATTAATCCAACAATTAATCGAGTACTCTAATAACAAAAAAACTGATTAAAAGAATGCTTTTCTTTATAAAAACTCATGAGCCCCCCATTCCATCAGCTGCCCCCTCAGTGCCACAAGCTGCCCCCCCCAGTGCCCTCAGCTGGTCCCCCAGTGCCTCCAGCTTGCCCCCCAGTGCCTCCAGGTGCCCCCCAGTGCCACCAGCTTGCCCCCCCAGTGCTACCATCTTCCCCTCCTAGGCATGTCCCCAGCACCAGTGAAAAAAAATACTTCTCCTGAGCTGTGGCACCGCTCCACAGCTCCTCCATCTTCTTCTCCACGCACTGCACTGTTGTCCTGATGTCACACAGCATCAGGTCATGTCCTGACGATGTGTGCGGGCCGGCGGGTGACCACAGAGTGGTGAGTAATAGCAAGCGATTCACTTCCGCTCCGTGGTCACATGACACAAATGAATCCTCGATGCAAAAAATTTGCATCAAGGATGTTTTTGTGTCGAATTTCTCGATTCAATTAGTTAATCGTTTCATCCCTAGAGTCCTATCTCATTGCACCAACAGACCTGAAGTACTGAGCACACAACTAAATTTTAGCAAAAGTTCAGTGGTGAATGTGCTCAGTCCTGTTATCCTCACTCATGTAATCCCAGCAAAACCCTTTAAAAATGAACTTAAATTCCATTTGCAGTACCATATCGAACCACATGGTGTGCTGTTGGGAAATGTGGCCAGGAACAACATAGAGTAAAGGCCCTATATTTTACTCAGAAGTGTCCCCTGGGGTAGTGTCCCCTAGTGTATTGTATTCATTTAGGTCATCAGTATCAGATTGGCGAGGGTCTGATGCCCTGCACCTCAGCCAATCAGCTGTTTCGGAACTGCACAGGTCGTGCATTGTGTATTAGACGGAGCTGCTAAGTGCAGTGTAGCAACCATTGAGGTAAGCAAGGAAACAGCTGGACAGCAGGGATGAGTGCTTTATACCCCCACAGATCTGATGTTGATGGCCTGTCCAGAAGATAGTTCATCAATATTAAAATCCTGGAAACGGGTTGTACAGTTTTTGTTAGAAAGGTCCCCTGGAAATTGAACACAAGGTGTAATACTGAAAATAAGTGTCCATTCCCTGCAGCGCCACCACAGGAGAAATTAAGCATTACACAGTTTCATTGAAGTCAATGATCTGCGTGTGTAGTGCAAACAAATACATTTTCAACTCAGTCTAGGGGTGCACTCACATGACCGTAGAGTTTTGCAATTTGTGGAACGCACATGGCCACCACTATCATAGAAAATGCCTATTCTTGTACGTAATTGCGGACAAGACTAGGACACGCACTGTTTTTTTGTGGGGCCGTGGAACGGAACTACGGATGCAGACCGCAACTTTTGTGGCCCCATTGAAATGAATGGGTCTTCACCTGTTCCACAAAATTGCGGAACGAATGCGGACCCATTTATACAGTCCCTAAGACTACTTTCACACTTGTGTTGTTGTTTTCCGTTATTGAGAACCAGCAGAGGATCTCAATACTGGAAAAAAAAACTTTTCCGTTTGGTCCTCATACATTCTGAATGGAAAGAGATCCGTTCAGGATGCATCAGGATGTCTTCCGTTCCGGCAGCATTCCATTTTGTGACCGGCCACAAAACCGCTACAAGCTGCGGTATTGTGTACAGTCATAAAAAGGGGGGAAAAAATGGATCAGGCACTGAAAACAATGTAAGTCAATAGTGACGGTTCCGATTTTTTAGGAGCCTATAAAACCGGGTCTTTCATCCATTGACTTTTAATGCATGCAGTGACGGATCCGTTTTTTTTTCCATTTTGATTTCACACAACCGCAGATGCATCCTGATGTGCAAAATCAAAACGGATCTCTTTAATTCCAGTATTGAGATTCTCTGCCGGATCTCAATACCGGAATTAACAACGCAAGTGTGAAAGTAGCCTAATAGATAAGGTTTCAGTGGCCACCCTTTTTCAAATTAGTATAATTGATCACCCTTTAAAGGGGTTGTACGGATTCAGAACTGAACCTGGACATACCCAGGATTTCACCCAGGCAGCTGCCTGACAACAGCATTGGAGCATTTCATACTCCAATGCGTTACCTTGCCCTGCTCTGGATGGCACAGGGCAAGGGCTCTTTTATTTACAAACACACACTGCCGGGCAGAGGTTTCTGCCCGGCAGTGTGTTTGATGATGTCACTGGCTCTGATGGGCCGGCTTTAGCGCTGCCCTAGCCATTTTACTGGCTAGGGCAGCGCTAAAACCCGCCCATCAGTGCTGGTGACGTCACCGGGTTCACTGCTGGGCGGAAGCCTCCGCCTGGCAGAGCTCGGTTCGTCACCGGAACTTGGCAAAATGCCTTTGCCCTGCACGATTTAGCGCAGGACAAAGGAGAGCATCGGAGCATGAAATGCTCCTATGCTCTTGACAGGCCCTCTTAAAGGACAACCCCTTTAAGCCAAATCTCAGCATGTGACCCCCTATCTCAGTACACACATTGCTCCTATGATGAGGTGTTATAGTTTTCCCCATGAAGTTCTTCCCCGCTCTGTAGGTTTGGATGTACAAATCTAGGACTGAGTAGGAAAGTTTGGTGTTTGGCACCGGACATACTCGACGGGACAAGCCTCATAGTAGTGACACCGGTTGGAAATATGGCAGCTCTACCACTGCCTGCGCCCACCTTTAGTAATTTTTTGGACTTGTTATTCCCTGTTTGACTTTTTCACCATTCACCGTCTGGTTTAAAAGGTTGAAATCAGTGCAATTATATATTTTTCTGTAGACACATGTTAACGCTACGGGGAAATATATAATAATGCTAAAAGCAAACATAATGGGTAAGAAAACAAGGTAAAAATAGAAATTTGCTTCCTCTAATTCCGCCATTCCCATTTTATTGTACGCCAAAGCTCTCCTGTCTAATGAGGCATCATTTCATTATCTCTGCCGCCTCTTCCTATACAAATGTTTCATTGTGAAGAGTTATTGGTATAAATGGGACCATGTATAATAGCTATTACCGCTATAATAAATGAAAAGAGCAAAGCCGCGTCTACCTAAAACCACCCCAACGTGTTATCTGTGGCTTACACGACTACTTTCTCTACTTTGTAATTGGCATGGAGAGGAAAAAAATGCCATATTGTAAAGGAAAAAAATTACATATTGTGAAAACCATATATGATTTATAAAGTTATTCCAAAGCTTTTAATAAACTACAGAGTATAAGTGCCCCGCCATGTCACGTCTGTGCAGTGGACTAATATAGTGCGGAAGCGTGCAGACATCCTGGTGTAGCGGTCTAGTTATAGGCTGTGTCTCGTTTTGCAGTTCAGTCTTGTTCACGTAAATGGCGCTGATTCTGTAAAAAAAATATCTGTTCCAACTCCTTCAATGCAAAGCCATTGAGAGGGTGCCATGGAGACCCTTAATTCGTTGCTTATGAGTAGGAGAGTCGCAGTGGACTTCCATGTTGTTCGCGAGGTCATTGCCATATTGCAGTATGGCGGAGTGTTAAATGGCACAGTATAATTAGGATGCCCTAGTGCTTCTGCGCTCCTGCATAGTGGTCCCCAGCTTGATTGGCACCACATGGTCACAAGTCAACCACAGTATGGTGGAAGGAGTCAGGGCCGAACTAGAGTTTTCTGTAATGTACTTTTGTGAACTGTTGTGCAGTTTACCTATATTATTAGTATAGTGTGGTTCTTCTATTGAAATGTTCTGATCTGGTTACCCAAAGGCCAGGGGTTACATTAGGAGAATTTATTAGTACCATACCAATCAGCTCTGTTACATCATTTCATGTCTACCATGTATGATATGCTAATGCATAAAGCAAGGGTTACTCTTAGGGGGGTGATCCAGAGATACTATTTTTTTAATACATATATGGATCAGAGGGGGTTAAAAAAAAAGCCATGCTCACCCTACTGATCCATCTCTACAGCTATTCTGGGGCTGCTCTGGTCTCTGCTGCTCTCCACTTCCTGGTCCTGATTTTACATATTAGAAATGCCAGGAAAGGCTCGCTAAGCCAATCATTGGCTGTTGCAGTGACCCGCCTCCGTCAGTGATTGGCTGAGCGGACCTCTGCTGGCATTTCTTGTGTGGCAAGCTGAGACCAGGAAGTGGAGAGCAGCAGAGACCAGAGCAGCTCCAGAACATATGTGACTGAAGATTGTCGCGTATGGCTTCTACTGAATTTTTAACCCCCTGAGAGCCATAATAATACAAATAGGCAACCCCTTTAAAAGCAGCATATCTGTACTTGGAAACTTTTACATCTTATAGTTAGTTTTATAATGTTCTCCAGATAAAGGTGAGCTGTGATGGTGTCATATCTTCACCTTGATCAGAGAGCCCTCCAGTCCCTTTCTCTATCTTGTTTTTTGTGTCACACTTGCAGACATTATTTTAATTTAAGGTCTAGTTGGTTGACACGCTCAAGACCTCTTATGTATTTATCAGACACTTGTAACATCCAGTTCTTATATTTATAGCCTTCCCCTGTTATATACAACCTTGAGAACAAGGCAAGTGCAATAACATAGCAGCTGGCATAGATCCGAATAGAATAGAATCGGAATAGATCCGAGCAGTGGGTGTACGGGAAAGACGGCAAAGGCTTGTGTGCAATTCTGACTTTTAAAAGTAAAAGGAAACTATAATAATTGGGTTTATGAGATTAAAAAAATAAAGTTGCTTTCTTCTGGAAACAGTCCCCCTCTTATCTGTGGATTGTGTCTGGTACTGCTTCTCAGTCCCATTAACTGGAATACCAGACATATTTCTCCTGTTCTATGGATAGAAATAGCGATCTGGAAAGGTAGAAGTTTTATATCTTTCCTGCCCATAAGAGCTTACAGTCTACAGGAGAGAAGTCTCTGCCCATAAGAGCTTACACTCTACAGGAGAGAAGTATCTGCCCATAAGAGCTTACACTCTACAGGAGAGAGGTCCCTGCCCATAAGAGCTTACACTCTACAGGAGAGAGGTCCCTGCCCATAAGAGCTTACACTCTACAGGAGAGAAGTCCCTGCCCATAAGAGGTTACACTCTACAGGAGAGAGATCCCTGCCCATAAGAGCTTACACTCTACAGGAGAGAGGTCCCTGCCCATAAGAGGTTACACTCTACAGGAGAGAGATCCCTGTCCATAAGAGCTTACACTCTACAGAAGAGAGGTCCTTGCCCATAAGAGCTTACACTCTACAGGAGAGAGGTCATTGCCCATAAGAGCTTACACTCTACAGGAAAGAGGTCCCTGTCCATAAAAGCTTACACTCTACAGGAGAGAGGTCCCTCCCCATAAGAGCTTACACTCTACAGGAGAGAGGACCCTGTCCATAAGAGCTTACACTCTACAGGAGAGAGGTCCCTGTCCATAAGAGCTTACACTCTACAGGAGAGAGGTCCCTGCCCATAAGAGCTTACACTCTACAGGAGAGAGGTCCCTGCCCATAAGAGCTTACACTCTACAGGAGAGAGGTCCCTGCCCATAAGAGCTTACACTCTACAGGAGAGAGGTCCCTGTCCATAAGAGCTTACACTCTATAGGAGAGAGGTCCCTGTCGATAAGATCTTACACATCACAGAAGAGAGGACCCTGTCCATAAGAGCTTACACTCTGCAGGAGAGAAGTCCCTGTACATAAGAGCTTACACTCTACAGGGAAGAGGTCCCTGCACATAAGAGCTTACACTCTACAGGAGAGAGGACCCTGCCCATAAGAGCTTACACTCTGCAGGAGAGAGGTCCCTGCCCATAAGAGCTTACACTCTACAGGAGAGAGGACCCTGCCCATAAGAGCTTACACTCTGCAGGAGAGAGGTCCCTGCCCATAAGAGCTTACACTCTACAGGAGAGAGGTCCCTGCCCATAAGAGCTTACACTCTACAAGAGAGAGGTCCCTGCCCATAAGAGCTTACACTCTACAGGAGAGAGGTCCCTGCCCATAAGAGCTTACACTCTACAGGAGAGAGGTCCCTGCCCATAAGAGCTTGTACTCTACAGGAGAGAGGTCCCTGCCCATAAGAGCTTACACTCTACAGGAGAGAGGGCCCTGCCCATAAGAGCTTGTACTCTACAGGAGAGAGGTCCCTGCCCATAAGAGCTTACACTCTACAGGAGAGAGGTCCCTGCCCATAAGAGCTTACACTCTACAGGAGAGAGGACCCTGTCCATAAGAGCTTACACTCTGCAGGAGAGAAGTCCCTGTACATAAGAGCTTACACTCTACAGGAAAGAGGTCCCTGCACATAAGAGCTTACACTCTACAGGAAAGAGGTCCCTGCACATAAGAGCTTACACTCTACAGGAGAGAGGACCCTGCCCATAAGAGCTTACACTCTACAGGAGAGAGGACCCTGCCCATAAGAGCTTACACTCTGCAGGAGAGAGGTCCCTGCCCATAAGAGCTTACACTCTACAGGAGAGAGGACTCTGCCCATAAGAGCTTACACTCTGCAGGAGAGAGGTCCCTGCCCATAAGAGCTTACACTCTACAGGAGAGAGGTCCCTGCCCATAAGAGCTTACACTCTACAGGAGAGAGGTCCCTGCCCATAAGAGCTTACACTCTACAGGAGAGAGGTCACTACCACTTCAAACATTATAGCACTGGCATATAGGATTACATCACTGCCCCCCACACCACTGCTTTTCTTTCCCATGTAGAGGACTTATCTCATGCAGCACCTCTTCTGGTGAATGTCAGAGTAAAATGAAATGGAGTAGAGACTGGTGGGCGGTCATGAGTATTATCATAAAATGCAGTCTATGTGTTTGATACAGACAGATGCTGCCTTGATGTATGACGCTGTCTATATGGTCGCTGTTGCCACACAACGAGCCGCCCAGATGACCGTCAGCTCTTTGCAATGTCACCGTCACAAACCATGGAGATTTGGACCACGATTTATGAACTTCATAAAGGAGGTATGTATTTGATTTTTTTGAACTATGTATTAACTCATTGCATGTGCTGAGGAGGAGACAAACTCAACCCCCCAAAAATAATTCAATGCAGTCCTTCTATTATTAATTTAGGGCATACTTGCCAAAGCTCCTGGAACACCCAGGTGGCTCCTGGAAAAAGACCTAACTGTGTTTGGCGCCATCAGAAACAGCCCAGTGCTAAAACACACACAGTGGCTTGTAAAACCCATATCTAACCCAGGAAAAAAAATTGAAGCCGGGTGCTACACGTGTAGTAGCCCACGCTACTCTCCAAGAAGGTCATGCCAAAAATTTCACAAATATGATTTAGGGAATGTTCCTTGACTGGGATAATTTTCGATTCATATGAACCTGGTCCTATCCATAGTAAGTAATGCTTAATGAGGCTTAGTCACATTTCCCTTATGGGCTCCGTCATGTTTTTGGTGAAAAATACAATCGGGGCGGAACACTAAAGGCAACCGAAGGCAGTTGAAGGATTCTTAGCCATAGACCACTTCATCCTTGGTTCTTCAGAAAACACCTCACCATTGTGCCAGTCCACTAGTAATTTAGAGATGTGGAGGGGATCCTTACACGTGATCTATTTTTTCATGTAGCAATGGGACCCATTGACCACAGGGGCCCTAGGCAACTTTGCAGGTTTTACATACTTTATATCCGCCCCAGGGGTACTTAAATGTTGATGTAATCGGGACAGGTCATCAATGTCAGATAGGTTGGGGTCCAACACCAGGCACCCGTTTTGAGCAGCCGCCGCCACCAGAAACTATACAATGGACAAAACCGGATGCACAAGGATCTGCATAGCTTTGTCCATGGTTACAAACTCCTGTGTAGTCTGATCCTGGCAGTCATAGCCACCTTCATGTGTGTCCTAGTTCTTGCTAACATTCTCTCGTTTGACTGCAGGGTCTGACTGCACAGTATTTGTTTGTGGTCTGTTACCATGGAGACACGTAGATCTGCTTGGGAGCTGTAGATACTGTTAAGGCTACTTTCACATCTGCGTTTTGCTTTTTGGTTTGGAGATCCATCAGAGGATCTCAAAACCGGAGGAAAACGCTTCATTTTTGTCCCCATTCATTGTCAATGGGGACAAAACTGTACAAAATGGAACAGAGTCACCAGAAAGCAGTTGCAAGCAGCATTTATGTGTGCGTCATGGGATACTGATGAAGACGGATCCAGCATGAAAAACATTATAAGTCAATGGTGCCAGATCCGTTTTTTTTTTGTCTTGTTCAGTTTAGAGATACTACAACCAGATCTGTTCTGAAAGGACGCAGACGATTGTATTATTGACTGGATTCGTTTTTGCTGATCCCCTGCTGGATCCAGCAAAAACGCAGATGTGAAAGGCTACTTTTTAGGCTACTTTCAGATCTGCGTTTTTGCTGGATCCTGCAGGGATGAGCAAAAACACTTCCATTAGGATAATACGGATCCGGTTGTATTATCTCTAAAATGACCAAGACGGCACTAAAACCACACAGCCGTTGCCCGGCCATGGCCGTATTGCGGCCCGCATATGGCGGGTCCGCAATACACGGGCACCGGCCGTGTGCACCCCACATCACGGATGTGGACCGACTCACTTGAATGGGTCCACAATCCGGGTAATGCGGTGAGCAACGGAGACATGGATCGGAACCCCACGGAAGCACTACGGAATGCTTCCGTGGTGTTTCTGTCCGTGCCTCCGCACCGCAAAAAAATAGAACTTCTATTTTTTTGCGGCGCGGACAGTCACATGCGGATCGCAAATTGAAGTGAATGGGTCTGCTGACAATGAATGGGGACAAAACAGAAGCGTTTTCCTCTGGTTTTGAGATCCTATGACGGATCTCAATACCGGAAAGGAGAAACAGAGATGTGAAAGTAGCCTGATAGATTTTTTAACAAGGCTTCTTTTAAATATATGCTACTAGCTAGTAATATTTAAAGAAGAACTCCCGCTAAATTTTTTATTCTCTGGCCTGTTAGAAAGGTGCATGATATAATCTGTAGTGAATGTCATTTTCTTATCAGAGGCTGAAATTGAGAGTTTCCACTCTCTTCTTATTGTAGCTGGGTCATGTGACCAACTCCCTGACCTCCAACTGACCCAGGACAGCAAGCCAGTCACTTCTCTATTCATTCCTATGAGACTGAAAGTGAGGCTCCTATAGGAATGCATAGAGAATTAGACTTCCTGTCCACGCATAAGGTGCTGTGTGAGTTGGTGGGTCTATTTCCTAGTCACATGACACAGATAAGAAACTTCAAGATGATATAACTCAAAAATTCAGCTACTGGTAAGAAAATGACATTCACTACAGATTACATCATGTACATTTCTAGCAGGACATGGAATAAAAATTTTTGTGGGAGTTCTTCTTTAATGACCCATTACCCTATGGGTGGTTATATTGGAAAGGTTCACAAGACTGAATATTTTTCTAGAGAGACTTTTGTGCGGTAAGATGATGGATAGTCAGCTTGGCTTTAAATATCTTTTCTTGTCTATGTGTCCCCAGGCACGGTGGGATGGCTTGACAGGTCGGATCACCTTCAATAGAACGGACGGCTTGAGAAGAGATTTTGATTTGGATATTATTAGCCTGAAGGAGGACGGCATGGAAAAGGTATGGAGGATTTTCTCCAATCCTCCCTTTACAGACGTGTCGGCTCATTTCTTCATTTTCACTTTAAGAATATGGTTATTAAAGCCTGAGGAATTGTATAAATAAGCATGCCATGTTTTTTCTTAAGCTGTCGAGAAAGAGCTGTCAAGATGCCTTGGTGTTAAATGAATAATTATATAACTGAAGTCTACGTGTTCAGAAACCTTTATCTTTCATCTTTTACTACAAAAAATAATATCAATATGAAATATTACATGTTCTGTAACCAAGAATGTTTAAGAAGGTCACAGCAGATAAAAGAATACCCTGGGCAAAACTGGTCCACTCTGTTGTGCCTACTGCAGGATGTCAGGGGGCGGAGCATGACGCAGAGGTTCAAAGAACACCAAAAGTCTCATGCTCCGCCCCTTCAGGCACTACACAGTAGATCGGTTTTGTCTTGGGTGATCCAGTACAATGGAAAGATCAATTTCCTGTTGAGTAGAAAGGACCTCAGGGCTGTCCTGTAACAATTCCTTTTAGGGAATACCTAAGGTATGCCCGAAGAGATGCCTGTGTATTTCACGTGTACAGACAGTAATATAATGTCATACACAAATATGGCATTACATTATCTGACAATACACATGGCAGTTGTTAATTTGCCCCCCAACAGCTATATCTTTGCCATGTGCTTGACCTTTAAGGCCACGTTCAGACATTGAAAATTCTGTCTGGATTCTGGCACTAAATTCTAGCAATATTTTAGAGCAGTTCACGTGAAAAGGATTTATGACCCAATCTTTGCAAATTTACGTGAGCACCACCGGTTTTAAAATCTACTACATATTATCTGGTGAAAAGTTGCCGACTATCTCCATTGGATTACAGTTGGAGTAATCTGAGTCAGATCGGCTGCCCAGGCCACAGCAAAAATCTAAGTTTGAGATGCAGATCTCTGACACAGATTATCTACATTATCTACAAAATCATTTCACTGTAATTTTGTAATGCATTTCTTTTAACTTTATCACTCCTATCTTCTGTTCTGGGCTGTGGTCACATGACTAGATTCATGCAGCTCTTTCTAATTTCCTGTGATGTCATATCCATGGGCGGGGCAGTGATAGTGGAGTGTCTATGTAACTAGCTGTATGGGAGGGGCTATAAACTAGCTGGGTGTTGTTAGGGGCAGAGATAGGCGAGTGCCTATGTAACTAGTTGGGTGGGAGGAATTATAAACTAGCTGGGTGTTGATAGGGGCAGTGATAGAGGAGTGTCTATGTAACTATTTGAGTGGGAAGAGCTATAAACTAGCTGGATGTTGGGCTGTGCTGGAGCTGTGGGGCGATGCTGGAGCTGGGATGGAGAAAGGAGAAGTGCATCATGGGTTTGGTTGGATACAGCAACAGGAAGTTCTATATACAGGATGGAATCAAACCAAAGGGATTGGGTTATATAGTGAAAATGGGTCAGGAGAGTCCAAATAGAAAAATAATTAGCATGGGGAAGATGCACTGTACATGTGGTAAGCATGTAACGCATGAGCATATCTCATAGTAGTAAACCACTATAGTACAACCCCTTAAAGGTAAATCTATACTGTTGTGAACATACCCTAAGCCTGCATTTGCCTCAATTTTTTTTTTTATTTTCATGATCAGTTTTAGGCTACTTTCAGATCTGTGTTTTCCCTTTCCGCTATTGAGATCCGTCATAGGATCTCAATAGTGGGGTAAAAAAGCCTTCAGTTTTGTCCCCATTCATTGTCAATGGGGTCAAAACTGAACTGAACAAAACAGAGTCACCAGAATGCATTCCATTCTGTTTGGTTGCAAGCAGCGATTTTCTGTCCACAATGTGATTGTGGAGCAAAATAGATCCGTCATGCGGAGCAAAATGGATCCGTCAAGGGAGACAGATCAGTTTTCTCTGACACAATAGAAAACGGATCCGTCCCCCATTGACTTTCAATGAAGTTCATGATAGATCCATCTTGGCTAATACAACCGGATCCGTTGACAACGGATGCAGATGGTTGTATTATCAGTAACGGAAGCGTTTTTGCTGATCCATCACAGATCCAGCAAAAACGCTGGTGTGAAAGTAGTCTTACCAACATTTTCCTGTAATATTTATTTTACTGTATGTATAAATAAATTCCACGGCACTCCGAAAAAAGTTCAGTAGTAGGTAGAGATGAGCGAATCATTCAAAATTCGCTTTGCCGAATATTCGTCGAACTTTTCATAAGATTAATATATCCTACGAATCTATTCGGCGAATCTGCGTACAAATCATATGTTAATATGTGGCGTTTTGCGAACATTTGCGCACTAATAACGAACGTTCAGTTTTAAAAGGTACGCCACTTCTGTGAACACGTACGCATGAGCGTACAAATTGCGTACGAATCCTCAGTGTACTATTGTCTAGCGATTGTGTAATACATGTGATATATGTAACGTATCAGCAAATGACAGCAGATCATCCGGCTGAGACTAAGATGAGCGTGCCATCCACTCCACTACCTCATCCACTTTCTCCTCCACTACAATTTTGTGCCTTGGTGGGTTAGCCTGGTGAAACACCGGCCAAGTATTGCGAATATTACAAGTATAAGCTCCGGCTACAGGTTCTTTGGCACTGCTGCCCTGTGCCACCTTCTCCTTTTTTTAGAGCTCGAGGTCTGGCTGGAACTGGACCCCTTTTGCTTATCCATTCCAGAAATTTTTCACTTGACTGTGGCCCTGCTTCTGGTCTTTGTCTTTGTCCCTGTCTCTCTCCCTATCTCTCTCCCTGCCTGATTAATTACTAGCCCTGCACTGGCCCTGCACTTGCCCTGCAGTATCCCTGATATGTGTATTATGGATTCCCAGAACAATTACACCCCAATTTCAACAAAATTGAATTCGTATGCAACAGAGTATAGAGTAACTTATACGTAGCATTAGCATACAATTTATCGGACAAGTACGTAGCGAATGCGTAGAAAGCCTTAAGAACAATTTTGAATCTAACGGAGCGAATCTCAAAAAATTCGGATTCGCTTCGCAGCTGAAAGTTTCCAAGATTCGTATTGAATCTACAAAGCGGCGAATAGATTTGCTCATCTCTAGTAGTAGGGTTCTTTAATCGCCAATGCGACGTTTCAGTCCTCTTACTGGGACTTTTCTCAAGCAGAACCAGTAAGAAGACCAGTAAGAGGAGTGAAACGTTGCATTGGCGATTAAAGAACCCTACTACCCTACTACTGAACTTTATTGGGAGTGCCAAGGAATTTTTGTCTTATTTATTTGGAGGCTTGATCATGTCTGCAGCTACTGGCACACCATCTTTACATGAACTGTGTGTGTATATATGTATATATATATTCCTTAATGCATTATATATAGACACCGTGTGAATTTGCTGCCCATGTCTCCTGAGGCCCTCGGCCATATTATCCTGCTTTTAAATGGAAGTTAAATAGTGAAAGGTCTTAGGAACACCTGGTGTCAGTGGCAGCTCACTGCCATGGGATTTCATATCGTCCTTTGATCCGAGCTGTAAATTCTGTTCCAGGGAGTTCGCTGACCCAGGAATCACAGTTTGAGAATCTTTTATTGAATGTCATAAACAATTTAATGATTTGATCCCAGCGCCAGCCCCATTAATACGCGGTGAAGGGTTTACACAAAGCGATGGGAATACATTTACATAGGAAAACCTTTTATCCTATTCTTGCCTATGTTAACTTTTCCATTATGAAAATTGCACTGATCGGCTTTTATGAATATATATTCCTTTGACTAGATTGGATGTAGCCTCTGATATTATGAAATATTCCTAATGCTGTATTTCATCAGATGATTTCTATATTTCAGGAATGCAAGCAGCACTTTAACTGTCAGGTCTAAATGCAGCGAGGTACTTTGCCTGTAATGTCGGGTTCGGCTTTAATCCACATTGACTCCATAAGTTAACAGCTAAATGCAGGCAGCCAATTGATAAAATGCAAAGTCCACCATAAAATCATTAATAAATAACAGTTATAGAAGCGCTTTTCACTGCGCTATTGAGAAGGCATACAATAATGATATGTTCTTATTAGATGCATAAGTATCTCGAAAAGGGCTCTCCACGTTAAAGGGGAAGTCCACCTGTGCTTATGTTCTTTAGGGAATCGAAAACTCCCAAATTTCTTACACTAAATTGTTCTAGGTAGCTAGCCACCTCCATCTGCTCTAATATGTAATTGTGTCCTCTTAAAGGCTATGGACACCTTTGGGGCAATTTTTTTATGATTGCATTGTTTTAATTGAAAATGTTCAGCCTTTTCTGAATTATAGGGTTAAAAATCAGTCTGTTTACAGGCTGTCATTTTATGTTCTCATTGAATCTCAATAACAGTTCCTGTGTAGGTCTTATCTCTGATCTCGTGACCTCATAAACACTCATTATAGCTCATTTCTTATCAAACTGATAAGAATCTGGCTTAAATAAGCGTTTATGAGGTCAGGAGATCAGAGATAAGAGCTACGCATGAGCTGTCAATTGATGGGATTCAAAGAAAACAGAAACAGACAGCCTGTAAACAGACTGATTTTTAACCCTGTATTTCAGAAACTGAACATTTTTAACTGAACTCAACTGAAGAAATTATTTTTAGCTCACAGTGAGTAAAATACAATCATACAAAATGCCCAATAAGATGTACATAGCCTAGGATTAGAGATGAGTAAACCAGAGAAAATTATTTTAGTTTGAAGTTTGTCAATTTTTTATTTTTTTAATTTCATTCAGTGAGAGAGAGACAATATATATGCATAGTCTAAGAGGTACTCTTTTTCATTATGGAGAGCCCATGGTACATCAAGTAGGTGTGTGCAGTATTGTAGGCCAGGAAATGCCCTTACTATGCCAAGTAAACGAGTATGTGTGTGCAGTATTGTAGGCCAGGCGATACCCCTCTGAGTTGCTGGGGAAGATATTCAAATTAGCTTTCCTAAACTGGCAGATGTTAGACATGATAATTTTCATATATATAACCCAGAAATCCAGAGGGGTGTTGTCTAGCCTACAGTAGTGTCAAATGTTCAGCAGATGAGAGCAACATTTTCAGTTGCAAGGCTTTAATAGGAACCTCTGGATGGGTACTATTTCTAATTTGGAGACCAGTTGATATACGTGACAACTATTGTATGCTAGATAACGCTCCTCTGGATTTCTGGGTAAAATATATTCAAATTATCATGTCTAACATTTGCCGACAGCAGCTAATTTGAATATATTTCTCAGAAACCCAGAGTGACATCTCCTGGTCTACAATACTGTGCACACATACTCAGCATAGCAGGCACATTGCCTGGCATCCTACCTTCTACCAATTAAAAGTGGGTACAGTACAGGGATGGTGTGTATATCTGCCTAAATATTGCCCTCAGGATGGAGTACAATCTCCAATGAAACTGAGAACTCCTTTGAACATATTTCTGACTGTCTATACTACAAAAATACTAAATACTATGCTATAGTACTGCGCATATGGAAAAGAAAATAAGTACCATAATTCTGCATCCTATCTCTTAAAGTATAAACTACTAGAATACTGCCTCATATGTACATGAATATGCTGTAACTACTATAATACTTCCTCCTATGTACAAGAATATAACTACTATAATACTGCCTCCTATGTACAAGAATATAACTACTATAATACTGCCTCCTATGTACAAGAATATACTGTAACTACTATAATATCCCCTCCTATGTACACAAATATAACTACTATAATACTACTCCAATGTACAAGTGTAACTACTATAACACTGCCCCTATGTATAAGAATATACATATAATTGCAAAAAACGGACAGCACCTCCTACAGGTGAGAGTCAGGTGCAAGCTACCTACTGGCTAATTAAATACTAAACAAAGAATGGCAGCAGCACTAGATAAGCCATGACACATAAAATGAACATGAAGTATACATGTGAAAAAGTAAAAAAGCATAACTGCTATGTAGTAAGTAAAGTGGAAGCTCTTAGCGCATATAAATGATCATAAATATGTCGGGCTCATCCACCAACGATCAAGGTGGCTTCCAATCGGATGAGTCCTACACTAACACTGACCTGCATCCTACATAAACCGGCAGGCCCATATCAGGAGAACACCATACCTGGTCAGAAGCTGCACCAGTGTGAACAGGAGTGCTAACTTCCCAGAGGAGGCCAGTCCTCCTCTATATTCACATAATTGCAAAAAACGGACAGCACCTCCTACAGGTGAGAGTCAGGTGCAAGCTACCTACTGGCTAATTAAATACTAAACAAAGAATGGCAGCAGCACTAGATAAGCCATGACACATAAAATGGATGAGCCCGACATATTTATGATCATTTATATGCGCTAAGAGCTTCCACTTTACTTACTACATAGCAGTTATGCTTTTTTACTTTTTCACATGTATACTTCATGTTCATTTTATGTGTTATGGCTTATCTAGTGCTGCTGCCATTCTTTGTTTAGTATTTAATTAGCCAGTAGGTAGCTTGCACCTGACTCTCACCTGTAGGAGGTGCTGTCCGTTTTTTGCAATTATGTATATACAGAGGAGGACTGGCCTCCTCTGGGAAGTTAGCACTCCTGTTCACACTGGTGCAGCTTCT
This sequence comes from Rhinella marina, assembly GCA_900303285.1. Classification (NCBI taxonomy): domain Eukaryota; kingdom Metazoa; phylum Chordata; class Amphibia; order Anura; family Bufonidae; genus Rhinella; species Rhinella marina. Next base: position 78,210 of record ONZH01003209.1, read on the forward strand.
GACCAGGTATGGTGTTCTCCTGATATGGGCCTGCCGGCTTGTGTAGGATGCAGGTCAGTGTTAGTGTAGGACTCATCCGATTGGAAGCCACCTTGATCGTTGGTGGATGAGCCCGACATATTTATGATCATTTATATGCGCTAAGAGCTTCCACTTTACTTACTACATAGCAGTTATGCTTTTTTACTTTTTCACATGTATACTTCATGTTCATTTTATGTGTCATGGCTTATCTAGTGCTGCTGCCATTCTTTGTTTAGTAAGAATATACATAGCTATTATAATACAGCTACCTATGTACAGTACAAGAATATAACTACTATAATACTGCTCCTATGTATAATAATATAACTACTATAATACTGCTCTTATGTATAAGAATATAACTACTATAATACTGCTCCTATGTACAAGAATATAACTACTATAATACTGCTCCTATATACAAGAATATAACTACTATAATACTGCCGCCTATGTACAAGAATATAACTACTATAATACTGCCTCCTATGTACAAGAATATAACTACTATAATACTGCACCTATTTAGAAGAATATAACTACTATAATACTGCACCTATTTATAAGAATATAACTACTATAATACTGCTCCTATGTACAAGAATATAACTACTATAATACTGCCTCCTATATACAAGAATATAACTACTATATTACTGCCTCCTATGTACAAGAATATAACTACTATAATACTGCTCCTATGTACAAGAATATAACTACTATAATACTGCCTCCTATGTACAAGAATATAACTACTATAATACTGCCCCTATGTACAAGAATATAACTACTATAATACTGCCTCCTATGTACAAGAATATAACTACTATAATACTGCTCCTATGTACAAGAATATAACTACTATAATACTGCCTCCTATGTACAAGAATATAACTACTATAATACTGCTCCTATGTACAAGAATATAACTACTATAATACTGCTCTTATGTACAAGAATATAACTACTATAATACTGCCTCTTATGTATTAGAATATAACTACTATAATACTGCTCCTATGTACAAGAATATAACTATTATAATACTGCTCCTATGTACAAGAATATAACTACTATAATACTGTCTCCTATGTACAAGAATATAACTACTATAATACTGCTCCTATTTATAAGAATATAACTACTATAATACTGCCCCTATGAACAAGAATATAACTACAATAATACTGCTCCTATGTACAAGAATATAACTACTATAATACTGCTTCTATGTACAAGAATATAACTACTATAATACTGTCTCCTACGTACAAGAATATAACTACTATAATACTGCCTCCTATATACAAGAATATAACTACTATAATACTGCCTCCTATGTACAAGAATATAACTACTATAATACTGCCTCCTATATACAAGAATATAACTACTATAATACTGCTCCTATATATAAGAATATAACTACTATAATACTGCTCCTATATATAAGAATATAACTACTATAATACTGCTCCTATGTATAAGAATATAACTACTATAATACTGCAAATATGGTTAAGAGAATAGTTATAATCATGCTACTAGGGGAGGATAGTAGCCAGGATGGTCAGTCTGCTCCTGCTCATTTCGGGCACTTTGCTCTTTAAATGGCAATATATTTAACAAGAAAACTAATCTGATCTAATCTCGCAGGGAACTGAAAGCCGAGCATCAGTAAACATCAGGCACGGCCTTCCTTACCACATCACCCTGGAGTATTCGTTTACAAGATGGGGAATACTTTCAATAAGGTGATCTCAGTGCCAGGAAAAATGGGACTAATATCCAATTCATTTAAGAGCGTCCTCACATGTATAAATTAATGTCACAATTAGAATGTGGAGTGACAGAGGCTTCAGAGGCAAATGTTGACGTCCTCCCCTCTGAACATGATTAATGAACGGAGCGTCACAAAATGACACCGGCAGATTTATTGGTTAAATGTGGACAGAAATACCTGAGTAATTATTCAGGTAATTCAGAGAAGTGCTGTACAGTTCTCTCCCAGGGATGGTGAAAGCAAATGTATTCTTGTCTTTTGTTTCTAAGGGAGCAAGTCACAAAGCCTCTTCCAACTGCCACTGTCCTGCTCTAGTTAGGACGCAGGCCGGACCCGCCCCCGCTGCCATCCTTCAAGCAGGCCCAGCTGATGGCTTCTCTCTGTCTCTCTTCGAAGGCTGCGGTCTGCTTACAGGCAGGGCCCTTCATCCAGTGCCTGTATGGCATGTATGCACTCCCTCATGCTCTCAAAAGCCCAGAGCGTGCGCACCTTAAAGGGGTATTCTGGTAAAGTAACTTATTTTTTGAAAAACTGCATTAAGGCTGCAAGCTGTGACCCAACCAGAACCCATACCTATACCTATCCATTTGTCTAGATCCTTTGTGAGCCTGCAAAACACTGAGAGTATCATGTTTCCTGACCTTCCCTCACAAAACTACAATCCCCACAATGCCTAGCTTTCCTGCTGTGAGTGCTGATGTTTGTGATTGGCTGCTTGATGTTCCAGTCCGGTCACGCCCCCTCTACTAACCAATCAGCAGCACACTAACATTTAGCTAGAGAATTGATAGCAACACACTGAGCATGCTCAACCTAACAAAGGCTCAGAACTACAGGTCGATGCCATGGTAACTTATGAGGGGACACAGAGGGTAGCAGAGGAAGAAAACTACTTTTATAACTACTGAATGGTAAATATGTGAAATTGACATTATATTAGGTAATTATTGATGATGACTTAGTCTAAAACATAAGTTATATTTATGGTAAGCAGAATACCTCTTTAATCTTCGCCAGCCAATGGCTGGCAACCTGTGGATACTTAAGGCACCTTCCCCAATGGTAGGGTGCGTGAGCGATATATGTCTTAGTTTGCAAATTTTTGCTATATTTGCTGTTTCTTGTTATCTGCCCCTGTACCGACCTCTGCCCGTTTACCCTTATTTGACCCTCTGGTGCCTGACCCCACCTGTGCCTCTTACTTATACTCATCCGATGCTTCCTGCCCAGGCCTTGAACGTTGACCGTATTGCAAATTCTCTGCCCGCTTTCCTTGACTATGACTTTGCCTGACCAGTGCCCTGCCCCGGTGTCTCTGACCCCCGTGGCTCAGCAGTTAAAGAAGAACTCCCAACAAAAATTTTATTCCATGTCCTGCTAGAAATGTACATGATATAATCTGTAGTGAATGTCATTTTCTTACCAGTGTCTGAATTTTTGACTTATATCATCCTGAAGTTTCTTATCTGAGTCATGTGACCTGCAATTAGACCCACCAACTCACACAGAGACTTATGTGTGGACAGGAAGTCTAATTCTCTATGTATTCCTATGAGACTGAAAGTGAGGCTCCCATAGGAATTAATAGAGCAGTAACTGGCTTTCTGTCCTGGGTCAGTTGGAGGTCAGGGAGTTGGTCACATGACCCATCTACAATAAGAAGAGAGGTTTTTACTCACAGAAACAGTCACTGATAAGAAAATGACTTTCACTACAGATTATATCATGCACCTATCAAACAGGTCAGAGAATAAAAATTTTTGCGGGAGTTCTTCTTTAACCAGACCGAGACTACTCCAAGAGGTTGGCCTGTTGACTCCCCTGCAGCAAATTTCAGATCCCCATTTAGGGGTTAAAGCGTGAATGCCAGGGGACTGCTTAGACCCTTCGGTTTTAATTCGCAGGCATGTCTGTTGGTGAACAGAATCAGTCTGTTTGCAGGGTGTTCTCTTCTCAGTCCTCTCAGCCTTATCTCTGTTCTCCTGACCTCATAAACACTCATTATAGCTGAGAAGAATATGGCTTAAATGAGTATTTATGAGATCAGAGATAAGGCTGATTTTTTTAACCCGTTTCTGAAAAATGGCTGAAACTTCTTAATAAAGACCAATTGAGAAAATAATTTTAACCCACAAGTAAAATTTAAACATAAAAAATTGCCCTGAAGGTGTCCATAGCTTTTAAGGTATTAAATTATTTTGACCCTTCAGCTTGTAAAGAGACATACTACTCCAGTAAAGCGCAGCACCAGATCCTGTATCCTATGATATTTACAGCCAATAACGCCGTTCTATTAGCAAAGTAACAATAATCTTGTTATCACGCTTCAGATACTTCTATTGTTTTAGTTTATTTGGTGCTTATCTGTAACTTCCATAGCAGCCGGCCTTGTAAACGTGAAGGCCAATTAAATCCGGCAGTCTACATCATGAAGCGCGCGGCTGGGACGACAGCGGTCCTTCCTGGCAGTCCTCCAGGTTGTTTTCTTAATTATCCTTCCATTTACTTTCAGAGCTGTGAACTGGCCCAAAATGCGTTAGTTGGTCTTGCAGCTCTAAATGATTCACTTTTCCAATCACACATCTCCGTAGGTGGAAATACCTTGTATGTGACATGAATTCCCATCAGCATTGCTTATTCATGCATAATCATCTCTAGTCTTTAAATTGAACGTATATCGACCCTCTCACAATACCAGGTACTGCAGAATTTGCCAATCCTAACAGGTTCTGATCTTTTGGGTTCATGAATAAAATGCCAGAACTACAGTGAAGACTGACTCTTATGCAAGTAGAGCATTATCTGTGAAGGAACAGTGGGAATGTATGTCCATGAGCCTGAACTATGATGAATTCTGGCACCTAGACAGGCAGAGTGGTAGGAGGGAACAACGGGGAGGTGTATGTAACAGTTCACAATGACAACCCCTATGGCATACCCCTCAAACATTTGTGAAACATTTTTAAGTCTGTAAAGGATTGCCCATCACACTTTGGGTTCAATTTGCATATGGTCCATCTCCTTTGAGGTCCATTAGGTGGGGCAGTTCCACAAAAAGTGAGAAGGTTTGCACGTATGCCTAAGAGTCATGGGTGAAGCCGGACCAATAATCATTGCTGATCTATAACATACTGTACAAGTTGATTGGTGCTTGTTTAAAGTGAAAGTGAAAAGTGAACGAGGGATGAATGATCATTATTACGATCATTTGTCCCCCATTCCCTTTGCATATGCCACCTGCTGCTGACTATTTTAGGTGGCACATGAAAGATTCAATCACCCCACAAGAGAGTTGGATGAGTGGCGGCATGAGCATTCCTGCAAACCTTCATTCCCAATAATTGGACCGATCCTTGGGCCAGGGACACTAATAATACTAATTGTAAGCATCTGTAATTCATGGTGGTGACCAAAAAAACTACTACTACTACCCATCAAGAAACTACTACTACTTTCATTTCTTGATTTTGGGTGGAAATGCTCATTAAAGGGTTATTCCCATCTTAGACAATGGGGGCATATCGCTAGGATAACCCACTGGGACCCGCATCTATATCGAGAACAGAGCGGGGAAATGAACGGAGGGCCCACTGAGCATGCGCAGCCGCCCTCCATTCATTTCTATGGGGCCGCTGAAAATAGCTGAGCGCTGGCTTGGCTATTTCCGTCGGCTCCATAGAAATGAATGGGAGCGGTGGCCTCACATGCGCGGTGCGCTTCCTTTCATTTCTATAGGAGCAGCGGGGAGCTGCGCCTGGTGGTGGCCGGACCTCGGGAAACTCGGGGTCCTCCAGGCACAGTGCTCCGTTCTCGATATAGGTGCAGGTCCCTGCTGGGACCTGCACCTATCAGACAATAGGGGCATATCCTAGCTATGTGGCCCCCTTATCTATGATGGGAATACCCGTTAAGGGAATTAATTAATGCTCGGTTCCATTAAAGAAAAACTCCCGCAAAAATGTTATCCTCTGACCTGTTAGAAAGGTGCATGGTGTAATCTATAGTGAATGTAATCTTCTTATCAGAGACTGTATTTGTGAGTTATCCCCTCTCTTCTAATTGTAGGTGGGTCATGTGACCAACTCCCTGACCTCCAACTGACCCAGGACAGGAAGCCAGTTATTTCTCTATTCATTCCTATGAAACTCAGAGTGAGGCTCCCATAGGAATGCATAGAGAAATAGACTTCCTGACCATACATAAGATGCTGTGTGAGTTGGTGGGTCTGATTCCTAGTCACATGACACAGATGAGAAGCATCAGGGAGATATAACTCACAAATACAGACACTGGTAAGAAAATGACATTCACTACACATTACATTATGTACCTTTCTAGCAGGACATGGAATAAAAATTTTTGCGGGAGTTCTTCTTTAAAGTGAACAGGACTGTGCTGTAATAACCTACACAACCTGTGGGCAGAGAGCAGCCATGTTTTTCTAATCCTGCGCAACCCCTTCAGCAGAAGCACTCTGAAGACCCAGGTCATGGAATAGAAAATATATTGTATTTCTATACAGAGTATGAGTTGGAATTTGCCGTGTAATTTTGTTTAGAATTTAATGAAATATTTCTTCATTTTCTCAAGGCTGCAGGAGAAACTACTAGTCATTTAAATAAAGTTTGGAAAAAGGTTTGTACATCAATGTAGTGTCCTGCCCCTGAGACTGTGGTATTTGTTTCTTACCCCTGTCCTATAGTTATTGTCTATTATGTCTGTAATTGCAGTTTATTGACCGTAATGTGTATAAGGTTATAATGTTTCGATCCTGGTTCATCCCATGCACAAAGCAACACCATTCTATATTTTTTCCTTTAAATATGTCCTCAATTTGGTGGTGATTTTCTTAATATTTCTTTAAAAAGTTCATAGCTCTCTTTTTTATCCAGAGCTCCAAATCCCATACATAGCCATTAAATTGAAAAGATAAAATTCTGGTTCCCTGCAGCCACCACTAGGGGGAGCTCAGGAACTTACTGCAGACTGTTTCTACATGGACCTCAATAATAAAACAGCATGCAGTAACCCACCACGCTCCCCGACAAACCAGAATTTTATATCTTAATATTAGGGTGCACTCACACGACCGCGCCATGTTTTGCGCAAATTGCGTATCCGCAAAACACGGATGCCGTCTGTGCGTTCCACAATTTGCAGAACGGAACAGGTAGCCCATTTTAGAAATGCCTATTCTTGTCCGCAATTGCAGACAAGAATAGGACATGCTGTATATTTTTTGCGTGGGCTGCGGAATGGAACAACGGATGCTGTCCGCATCTTTTGCGGCCCTATTGAAATTAATGGGTCCGCAAACTTCCACACAAAATTGCGAAATGGATGCGGACTCATTCATTCGGTTTTGTGAATGAGCCCTTATGCAGGAGTTTTGGAGCATAAACACAACAAAAATTATTAGAACTTTAACCACTTAACTCTTCTGCCGGAGTCCAGCTCAACCAGTGTGAAAAGTAGCTAACTGGAGGGGGGAGGTCTGCTTTAAATGGTGATACCTCCTCAAGCAGGTAGCAGCTAGAAACATGCAACTGGTCTTGTATGAAAGCTGACAGTCCAGGTTTAATACAAGACCAAAATTACCAAGCTAAAGTCCAAGAAACAGAGGAGAAGTCACTGTTAGAAATCAAGTCGGGAATAATCGCGAGTGAAACCTGTTTTTAGCTGCATTCACAGCATCCAGATTTCTATCAGTAATATCTGAAAGCTTTGAATGTCAGCTTTCAAACAAGATCAGTTGCATGTTTCTAGCTGCTACCATTCAGGAGGTAGCAGCATCTAAAGCAGCCCTCCTCCCTCCAGTTAGCTACTTTTCCTACTGCTGGAGCTCCACTCTGGCAAAACAGTTAGGGGGTTAAAGGGGTTTTCTGAGGTGAATTTAAATACTAAAAAGTATAGTCTGGAAAATGTTAAAAATAAAATAAAAAAAAAAAAACATTATTCACCACTGCCAGAGCTTCAGTCAATGCTACTGCCCACTTTCTGTGCTGGCTCAACATGCTGGAACTTTTTAGCAAAAAAAAAAAATACCTTTAACACAAAGTTGGATCTAAAAAAATTCAGCTAAAGACCTGAGTAATTTAGGACAGAATGGTTAATAGGGACCGGTTGCCTGAGTATCCCATTGGTATAGCAATAGAGGTTAAAAAGTGTATCCACGGGAACCAGTTGTTCTTTAAATGGGTTGTTCAACCACGACACTTTAAAAAAACGTACAACTCTATAAAATAACAAAAAAACTAACAAAATACCTTACCAATTCTCTGCTGCTCCCACGCCAACACTTTCTAAGTGCACTACCGGTGGAACTATTGTTCTTCCTATTCCAGCAATGATGTGCCATCATGACATGTGTTTCTGGTGCTGTGATGTCATACTCCTTATGATCGCCGACCTCAGCGGTCACATGGAATGGCATCGTTAATGCAGTGCCAAAAACTAAGACCAGCAGGACCACCGGAGAGGCGACGCAAGGGAATGAGCTGGTCAAGGAACAAATCGAAGGGAGTAATACACAACCTCAAGATCAGACTACGCACAGGATTTGTTTGTAGTCAGAAACCATAGAAACACATAGACTTGCATAGGAGCTGTATACACTAAATGTCAGAATATATTTATTTATCGCGTAGACTATATGCGATATTGCTTCTTTTTTTCATTTTAGGCTATTGGTGAAATACAAAAAATGGTTGTAATAGTGTACATACCCTTTAAATCATAAACCTGGGCAAGTTAGTTAAAATCTGTAATTAATATTTCAAGTCTGATACCAGTACAGTATGTCCCACTGGCAGGATATTAAGATAATACATTAATTGTATCGGATATAACCAGACTTCCACTGCGATCGGATTTTAACTCTCAGTAGTTACCTGGGGCTCTAGACAATTATTTTTTTCTTTCGTTCTCATTAAATCCTCTTATGCTCCATCAGCTTTATTCTCCTAAACCCGCCCCAGGGCCTGTTTAAATCAGCGTTAACGTGCTCCTTTTCATTTTATCATCCATTGTGGAATGGCTTTATTTATGAGAGGCAATCTCCTTCCATGTCTCATGACCTGCTTTGGTCTACTGAGGGATGGTCTACGCACCTCCTTCGGACATTCCCACCGACGTTCCTCATGTTCTTGGCTTAGAGAGACCAAAAAGGGTGAAAATCAAGGGAGAAAACATCTGAAATCCTTCTATAGAAGTTATTTTGTGAACTCTGAACGCTGCTTAGCGTGACTCCAGGCAACGTGTAACAGGTGCTAATGTGATGAGAAGATACAGGGTGACCACGTAAGACATGACCAATGAAAACCAGGTCATTAAACTGCAATTACATGAAAAGAAATGATCGTCTGATCTGTTTTTGAGGTTTTATGTTGTCATGTTTGCTGTGTAGTGTCAGCCCAGTTTCCTGTAGAAACGCTGTATATGGACGTAGCAGAGTTGAGTTTTTCATTTAAAGGGGTTGTCCACATTAAGCAACCTCCTTCAGCTGAGCAGAGGGTGTCTACACTACGATCCTCAGTGATCAGCTGTAATCTGCAAGTGATTTGATTCCCTATAGCACCACCACAGGGGAAACGAAGAACTACATGGTGCCCATCAGAATTAATGGGTTGACTGTGCATTTCCAGTCCTCCTGAGTGAAAGACTCTCTTTGTAGCCGCTTTCCAATCTTGCTAATAGAGGAGGGTCCTTGGCCAGGGGAAATCCCTCTGTTCAAGGTGTTTCCCATCACAACATTTGTGGAATATCTGTACGATATGCCACAAATGTTAGATAGTCGCAGGATAGTCCCACTTCTGGGACGCATGCCGGTCTCCAGAAGGCCCATGTACAGCTACCCTCTATCAAAGCCCCGAAAATAGCTGATCATTGGTTCAGCTATTTCTGACAGACCCATAGCAGTGAATAGAGAGGAGGTTACATGCCATGAGACTTCCAAAAATAGTGTGTAAGTGGAGAAGAGCCTTCACATGTGTAGTGTGCTCTCCTTCAGTTTCAGGGTCCCATCCTGAAGAGAAGGTGGGATTTGCACTTATCTTACATTTGTGGCATATCTTCGCAGCACATAATAGTGAGATGTGTCAACTAACTCTACTATGCTCATTGACAAACTCAGCTCTGCTACATCTGTACGTGTATTTACCCACCATTTATCTTGACCTTTCCTTGTGACCTTCTGGTACAATATGGTTGGTGTATGTCCACTTTGTATACTGGGTTATATAATGTTGTGATCTGTGAAACATCCATAGGATACCAGTAGTTATACAGCAGGACAAGTGGATACCTGGCAAATAACAAATCAGTACATAGTCTACACTGTGGCCCTTCTCATTGTGTGGCCCTTCTAGTCTAACATTCAATGAAGAGCTACACAGACATGGGGTCTACTTATTCTTTTCAATACTATTTCTAAAATTAGGATTGAAGAGCATCTCCACAGTAGGGCCTAAGTTCCATCTAGCTGGTTTGGAGCCCTCTAAAAGAAAGGCCCAGCAGTTGTTAATCCCATCTATTGGGTGACATGTGTGGGTGGCTTGTACAGGACTTCCCTCGTCAGAGGAACCACATTGTTAGCAAACCAGAGATTGGGGAATTGCATAGTTGACAACAGTCCCAAATTTGCAGGGTCTCTTCCTAATTTCAGAGGCAATCTAGGAAAATTCAGGCTCTCCTGAGTGGAAAATGGGCAGTGCTTCCATAAGAGGTCTTTTGGGGCAGATTTGGAGCATTCCTAGGGCGTGAGGCTCAAATGCCCCACATTTACCAACAAAAATGTTGGTAAGTATGGAATTGGCACAGGGGCCATGAAGAGGAGACCAGCACCTCTTATTTTAGCCAATATCGTAATGAGGGGGTCCACTATGAAATTTACTATGAGACCCGCTCTTTCTGAGTACACCACCAGGGTCATAGTGGCCCACCAGAGGATCCTCCGTTGGTCCCAAGTTCTGATGCAATCATAGAGGAGCATCAGAGTGATAGTGGCTTTAGAGGTAGTAGTTGTCACTGTACTCACGGTGGCTGGGTACTCTTCCCTCACTCTCAGGGCTGGCACAGTAATGAGGGGTTTTGCAAGATCGGAGAAGTAGTTGTTTTCCCTGGGGCACAGCTTGAGTGTAGTCTCCTGGTCTATGGAAAGTGGAGTGACCTAGATAGTAAGGTATGAAATAACAGGCAGGAGGCCAGAAAAACAGTCTTTACTTGAGGCAGAGTGCTGAATCTCCTTAAAGAGACCCACCCTGTATGGAGACTTATTGGCAATGCTCCATGTGAACCGAACATACAAAGAGGTGTCTCCCAAGAAAGAGAACCCTCTAGCCATCACCACCTATTGGAAGTGGCTCCCTATGAGTCAAGATGCATTGGAAGGGGCTTAAGCGGGGTGCTGAATCTCCTTAAAGGGGTTCTCCAAGAATTAAGAAAAAGAAAATACTTAAATATTACTTTATAATAAATATATTCTCAAATGCCATTCATTATTTATAAGGGCTTGTTTTGTCTGGGGAGCAATCATTCGGAGAACTAAAATGGCCGCCGTCCTATTAGTACACACAAAACCTGTCCTAATCACACAGGAGGACAAGTTACTTCACAACACTGAGGTAAAGAGCTGCCTCATCCTCCTCTCTGCTCTACTTGTCAGGGAATGTGATCCTGAATACAGTTGATAGGAACTTTAGCTGAATCTCTGGGGAATTTAGTTCATGAGGAGACATGAAGTACAGAGAGGACGGACAGGACGGACAGGACAGACTGTGGTAATGGAGACTGCATTCAAGAGCTGCTGATCATCACCCACATCCCCACCTCCTCTCTGTGCTTCACGTCTCCTCATGATCTCCACTCCTACAGAGATTCAGCTGTATTTTATTTATCCTGATGATTGCTCCCCAGACAAAACGAGACATTATAACTAATGAAAGGTATTTGTGAATACATTTATTATAAAATAATATTTAAGTGTTTACATTTTCTTAAATCCTGGAGAACCCCTTTAAAGAAACCAGTCCTATATGAAAACTTACTGGAAGTATGCAATGTATGGAGCCTTATTGATAAAGCTCCAGGGGATCCATTTCCTCTACAAGACCACGTGGGTTTTCATTTACAAGACTAGACCTTTGTTATGTTCTCAGAACTCCTCTGGTCCACTGGAGGAACCCTTATTTTGCTAGTGGTTCAGTATGACCCTGTTTATGACCCACGTATGTATAAATAATAAGTATTGTCTTATGTTAAATAGTTTGTTTCAGAGAACCAGGAGCGGATTGGGAACTTAAAGTGGCCCTAGAAAAAAAATACTAAACGTGGCCCTGTTTTGTAGTTGAGTCCGAACTGATGGAAGGCAGGGCCAACAATACCATATTGTGGCACATTATACCACCACAACAGAGCCAAATACCACAATCCATCACAAAATACTGCCAGCAGTACAAAATACATCCCCAAAAACTTCCACTGGCCGGCCATGATTAGGGCTCTGGCGGCCCCCCCCTGGGCATCGGCCCACCGGGAAATTTCCCTGTAAAGTCTATGGCCAATCCCCCCTGCAGAGAACCCATTTTTTTTAACCCCTTAAGGACCCTGCCATTTTTCACCTTAAGGACCAGGCCATTTTTAGCAAATCTGACATGTCTCACTTTATGTGGTGATAACTTTAGAACGCTTTTACTTATCCAGGCCATTCTGAGATTGTTTTCTCGTCACATATTGTACTTCATGGCAGTGGTAAATTTGAGTCAAAATATTTCATTCTTATTTATAAAAAATACCAAATTTACAAAAAATTTAGAAAAATGTGCAAATTTCCAAATGTCAATTTCTCTACTTTTAAAATACATAGTAATGCCTCCAAAAATAGTTATGACTTTACATTCCCCATGTGTCTACTTCAGGTTTGGATCACTTTGAAAATTACATTTTATTTTTTTGGGACGTTAGAAGGCTTAGAAATTTAGAAGCAAATCTTGAAATTTTTCACAAAATTTCCAAAACCCACTTTTTAAGGACCAGTTCAGGTTTGAAGTCACTTTGTGAGGCTTCCATCATAGAAACCACCCAAAAATGACCCCATTTTAGAAACTACACCCCTCAAGGTATTCAAAACTGATTTTACAAACGTTATTAACACTTTAGGTGTTCCAAGAATTAAAGGAAAATGTAGCCAAAATTTCCGAATTTCACTTTATTGACAGATTTTCCATATGAATAATTTTATTCTGAGAATAAAGCAAGGGTTAACTGCCAAACAAAACTCAGTAATTATTACCCTGATTCTGTAGTTTACAGAAATGCCCCATTTGTCATCGTAAACTGCTGTACAGGCACACAGCAGGGCGCAGAAGGAAAGGAACGCCAGGGCAGATTTCACTGGAAAAAGTTTAAGTTGCCATGTCACATTTGATGCACCCCTAGAGTAGGAAACTCCAAAAAACTGACCCCATTTTGGAAACTACGGGATAAGTTGGCAGTTTTGTTAGTGCTATTTTAGGGTACATATGATTTTTGGTAGCTCTATATTACACTTTTTGTGAGGCAAGGTAACAAAAAACTAGCAGTTTTGGCATTGTTTTTATTTTTTGTTATTTACAACATTCATCTGACAGGTTAGATCGTGTGATATTTTTATAGAGCAGGTCGTTACGGACACGGCAATATCTAATATGTATACTTTTTTTTATTTAAGTTTTACACAATATTTTTGAAGCACAAAAAAAAAAATCACATTTTAGTGTCTCCATAGTCAGAGAGCTGTAATTTTTTTATTTTTTGGGCGATTGTCTCAGGTAGGGGCTCATCTTTTGCGGGATGAGATGACGATTAGATTGGTACTATTTTTTGGGGCATACGCTTTTTTGATCGCTTGGTACTACATTTTTTGTGATGAAATGTGACAAAAAATGGCTTTTTTTAGACAGTTTTTATTTTTTATTTTTTACAGTGTTCACCTGAGGGGAGAGATCATGCTATATTTTTGTATAGCAGGTTTTTACGGACGTGGCGATACCTAACATGTATACTTATTTTTATTTATTTAAGTTTTACACAATAATATCCTTTTTGAAGCATAAAAAATCATGTTTTAGGGTCTCCATAGTCAGAGAGCTGTAATTTTTTTTATTTTTTGGGCGATTGTCTCAGGTAGGGGCTCATTTTTTGCGGGATGAGATGACGATTAGATTGGTACTATTTTTGGGGGCATACGCTTTTTTGATCGCTTGGTATTACATTTTTTGTAATGAAATGTGACAAAAAATGGCTTATTTCAGACAGTTTTTATTTTTTATTTTTTATAGTGTTCACCTGAGGGGAGAGATCATGCTATATTTTTGTAGAGCAGGTTTTTACGGACGTGGCGATACCTAACATGTATACTTATTTTTATTTATTTAAGTTTTACACAATAATATCCTTTCTGAAACAAAAAAAATCATGTTTTAGGGTCTCCATAGTCAGAGAGCTGTAGTTTTTTTTATTTTTTGGACGATTGTCTCGGGTAGGGGCTCATTTTTTGCGGGATGAGATGACGGTAAGATTGGTACTATTTTTGGGGGCATACGCTTTTTTGATCGCATGGTATTACATTTTTGTGATGAAATGTGACAAAAAATGACTTTTTTTAGACAGTTTTTATTTTTTATTTTTTACGGTGTTGACCAGGCTGGATCATGTGATATTTTAATAAAGCAGGTTTTTATGGACGTGGCGATACCTAATATGTATATATTATTTTTTTTTCGATTTTTATGTGTTTCTTTATGGGGAAGGGGCTTTTTTTTATTGAAACTATTTTTTTTTTTTAAAAAACACTTTTATTTAACTTTTTTTTAACATTTCACTTATGTCCCAGTAAGGGACTTTAACATTTCAGGGTATGATCTGTATTGTGCTGCATTCAACTGTCAGCGTCTCACACTGTGAGACGCTGACCGTTGCCTAGGAGACCCAGCGCTGTGGCTGGGTCTCCTGGGCTTCCGTAGATGGGAGTCCCGATGCCTCTGGGCAAGGCATCGGGGCTTCCATCTCAGCCATCGGGCCCCCCCCACGCCTCACGGGGACCCGATGGCTTTAAAAGCTGCCGCAATTACCTTGTATGCCGCGGTCAGCGTGACCGCGGCATACAAGGGATTAATCCGCCGGCATCGGTGTAATCACCGGTGCTGGCGGATACAGCAGAGGCCCGGCTGTTAGTATCAGCCGGGCCCCTGCTGCAGATTGCGGCAGCGGGCAGCAGCAGCACGTTAACCCTAGGACGAGAATGCTCGTCCTAGGGCGTTAAGTAACGCCATATTAGGACGAGCATTCTCGTCCTAGGTCGTTAAGCTGTTAAAAGGGTCTCCTGATAATATGCTGATCGCAGGGTGTCTGACTTCTGGAATCCTTAACCATCATATGTAATCTGTGAGGGAGCCTGGCATTAAATGATCAGTTTCCCTGCAGTGCCACCACTGGAGAAATAAAGCACTACACCATTCCAACCGTGTAACCATGTATTGCAGGAACATATTGTGTCCTCCATAAAGATATGATCTTTGTAGCTGCTTTCCACTCAAGCTACTTTGTTGGAGAACCCTTGCTATTAAAGGTATTCCCATCTGGGACATTTATGGAATATCTGTAGTATATTCCATAAATGTCCAATAGAAGCAGATCTTACCTCTGGAACTTCCTCCTGTCTCAAGAACAGAGAACAATGCACGCACACCCTTCCATTTACCACTGTGGGACTTCCAAAAATAGCTCAGCTGTTTTTGAAAGTCCCGTAGTGGTCAATGGAGGAGCATGTTCGGTTTGTTCTCTGCTCAAGCCAGAGCCTGGTTCTTGAGATAGGAGTGAGAGGTGGGAACTGCTCCTATCGATAGGCCATAAATGTTCCAGTTTTGAATAACCCTTTAAAGGGTCACTGAGTTTACACAAAACATTTGTCATAACGACATATCAAAGGTTTTAATCTTTGGGGGTATGAGTGCTGAGACCCCCACCAATCGCTAAGAGCATAGACTTTATATTGAGCCCATCTTCTGTAGAAAGGAGAGACAATGCTCTATGTGAGCACCTCTCAGCACTCAGAACACCACCCATCAAAACCTTTGATATCTAAAAAGCGCTAAATCTCTTGTGCGCTGACATGATGACGTCACCACACCTGCCCAGCGTGATGACGTGGTGAAGTCATCATGTCAGCGCGCAAGATTTGGCTTGTTTTCTTCCATCAAGATGGCCGCAACGGCCTCTCCGCGAGCAAATGGATTAGGTATGTATGTATTTTTTTGTTTTTAACCCTTGATTAAAGGGAGTCTTTCACCTGTTTTTCACCTATATAACTAAGAGCACTGCCCCACAGAAGATTGCAGACACATCCCAGACATCCCTGTGTGCACTGTGTGTCTGTATTACATGTCACATCCCAGACATACCTGTGTGCACTGTGTGTGTATTACATGTCACATCCCAGACATACCTGTGTGCACTGTGTGTCTGTATTACATGTCACATCCCAGACATACCTGTGTGCACTGTGTGTCTGTATTACATGTCACATCCCAGACATCCCTGTGTGCACCGTGTCTGTATTACATGTCACATCCCAGACATACCTGTGTGCACTGTGTGTCTGTATTACATGTCACATCCCAGACATACCTGTGTGCACTGTGTGTCTGTATTACATGTCACATCCCAGACATACCTGTGTGCACTGTGTGTGTATTAGATGTCACATCCCAGACATACCTGTGTGCACTGTGTGTATTACATGTCACATCCCAGACATACCTGTGTGCACTGTGTGTGTATTACATGTCACATCCCAGACATACCTGTGTGCACTGTGTGTATTACATGTCACATCCCAGACATACCTGTGTGCACTGTGTCTGTATTACATGTCACATCCCAGACATACCTGTGTGCACTGTGTGTCTGTATTACATGTCACATCCCAGACATACCTGTGTGCACTGTGTGTCTGTATTACATGTCACATCCCAGACATACCTGTGTGCACTGTGTGTCTGTATTATATGTCACATCCCAGACATACCTGTGTGCATTGTGTGTCTGTATTACATGTCACATCCCAGACATACATGTGTGCATTACATGTCACATCCCAGACATGTGTGTCTGTATTACATGTCACATCCCAGACATACCTGTGTGCACTGTGTGTCTGTATTACATGTCACATCCCAGACATACCTGTGTGCACTGTGTGTGTTACATGTCACATCCCAGACATACCTGTGTGCACTGTGTGTCTGTATTACATGTCACATCCCAGACATACCTGTGTGCACTGTGTGTCTGTATTACATGTCACATCCCAGACATACCTGTGTGCACTGTGTGTCTGTATTACATGTCACATCCCAGACATACCTGTGTGCACTGTGTGTGTATTACATGTCACATTCCAGACATACCTGTGTGCACTGTGTGTCTGTATTACATGTGACATGTAATACAGACACATGTAGAATGGTTAACCCCATATGTGTTCTACGACCTCTTCCCTCCTATTCCTGGCCTTTCACATTGATTTTTATTTAGGGCGTGAGTATCAGAGCAGATCATTCAGAGGGAAAGTGATGGAATTCAGAAAGTACTCAACATTAGTCAATATGAGACCAGCAATGAACCGATCCTTTCTTCTCTCCATGGTTCTATAATACAGTAGATGTTGCCTCATCTCAGTATGTGCGATCAGATATATCTTCCCTTCATATGTGATTAGAAAACTTATGGTTGACATTTCTCTATTAGATGGGCTGAAGTAAGAACTGAAAACATAACCCAATGTGACCATTCAAATGAGTTACCGCGTAACCAGTGCCTGCCAAAGTGGAGCCACTTTGCTTCAAGGGAGGGGTAGCCTGAGCAGGGTACCACCTCTATGTTGTCCATAACCTAATGAAGTAGATGTCTTCAGGAGATAACTCATTTCATGACGAATTCATCTATTTCATGCTTTTGTAGCATAATTTTCTAATTTTACAGTCCCCAGGAGCACCTTGAGTTGTGTACGTATCCTGAGGATGGCAGGTGTCAATTAGTTTTACACGCTATGATTTTCCCACGTAGTAATCGTGGTAGATCACTTTCATGCTTTGTTACAGGTACAATTAACCCATGGAGGTTGCAATTATTAGTATTTTTACTTAATATTCCATGCGCCCACGAGCCATCAGATTTTGCATGTACATATTTGAATTTATAAAACCAATAGGCTCATATTAGCAGTCATAAGACGTGTTGTCCAAGATTAGGAAAACATACAGTAGTTGTCTTAGCGCCAGACCTGTCCATGGGTTGTGTCTGCTCATATCCTTCAAAGTAAATGGGACTGAGCTGCAATACCACACACAACTTGTAGGAGTAACGAATAATTACAGGTTTGTTGTGGAGAATTTCATCTTCCCATAGCCGCCATCTTCTAATTATGGGTCTCCAATATGAGAGCAAGTTTCTCCAGTAGCAAGGACATACTGGTAAGGCATTCAGCTGCTATGGGACCCTTGGAGAGAGGCGACCAAGGACTGGTCCCAGGGGCATAACTAAAGGCTCATGGGCCCTGATGCAAGGGTTCAGCTTGGGCCCCACCTTCCCTCAATACTAAGGGGCACCATAGCTTTCATTCTGCCTAAGGCAAAAATTGAAACAACACCCCCCGTGCCAAATTTTTGAACTAACCTCTTCCCTCCAGCCAGAGGTGTAACTTGACCAGCATGCACTTTCTATAACATCAGTGTCTTCTTATGCGGCACAAGGGTCTTTGGGCCCCCTCAGGCTCCTGGGTCCGGTAGCGACTGCCTCCTCTGCACCCCCTATAGCTACGCCCTTGCCTGGTCCCAACCCATTTGTTATTGGGTGGCAAAGAGTTGTACAGAGTAATCAAGGCGGTGAGGTATTGGCCCAGAGGTCATCAAAGGGCACGGAGGAGGACCACATACTAAACCCTACTGTTGTGGGTGGCAAAACTGGGTATTGTAATTGGGGGGGGGACCAAGTTTGATATTTGACCAATGAAAAACTAGTGACTGCTGAAGGGGTCATTTTAATTGGTTATGCCCCTGGATTGTACTGTATAATATATATATATATATATATATATATATATATATATCAATTTGTGACTTTTTAAAAAATAATGTTGGTACGTGGCATTTGAAGTCCTGTGTGTCATTTCGGCAGCGTATTATAAGACCGTATGATTCAAAATGCAGATGGAATATCTCCTCGTGAAATTCTAGATAAGCGTGAAAAGCCTCTATGGAAGTAGTTACAAGTTCCATCAGTCACGTGACCTGTCAGGAAAGTCCTTACTGTAAAATATGTTCTGTTACTCTCCGCCCGGTCCGAGCAGAAATCTCATTTCCTGTCTAATAAAACCTGGCGATAATTACAAAAACGGGGACAATGGCAACACGCCGTCCAGAATAGCAGCTACAATGTCAGGGTAATTTACACATCATTGATAATGTCCCTATCTTGTTATAGCCGCAGTATCATGCCAGAGGCCGGCACTGAAGCAGACGGGGCAATTACCGGTTTGTACACTCTCTGTACAGCACACTGTCAGTCCTGGTCCAGGAACACTCCCGTCATATCATCAAAAGCTTTGATCCAGCAGATGGCATTAAAAACAATTCGAGTGCACAGTCGTGGCCAAAGATTTTGAGACTGACACAAATTATGGTTTTCACAAAGTTAACTTCAGTGTTTTTGGATCTTTTTGTCAGATGTTTATATGGTATACTGATGTACAGTTATAAGCATTTCAGGCAGTAATATATTGTGCTGCTTTGGTCGCTGTGTTCTCCTCTTCACCCAGCAGTATGGAGAATTTATTTTCCTCCTCCATGGAGGTGAAGTCTGGGCAGAGATCAGACAGTCTCCTGAAGTGGGTGTCCCTCACTGCTGAGTATTTGGGGCACTGCAGCAGAAAGTGAGCCTCATCCTCCACGACCTCCTGGTTGCACTGCTGACACAGTCTGTTCTCCCTGGTCCGGTGACGCCCGGATTCAATGAGCAGGCTGTGGGCGCTCAGTCTGTACCGGCTCAGGATCTGTCGGTTTCTGGGGTTGGGGAGTTTCTCCAGATATGGGGCCAGTTTGTACTGGTATACTTTCAGCTTTTGTGATGTTCTTATGTCGTTGCTCCAGGCGCTGATATACTCCTCTTTGCTCTTGTGCATCGTCTTCTGGATTTCCCCCTTTGTCAGGCTGTTGGTGGCTTGGTCAGGCTGGATTTAGGTGACTTGTTGTGGGGTGCTTCGTTTTTCTGAGGCTTCTTGGTATAGGAAGGCTTTCTGATGGTAGAAGCTGGGACTGCTGCTATGCAGATGGGTTCTAAATGATAGCGCCCTCTTCTGGACAGCAAGGTAAAGTGGGAATCTGCCCAACTCTGTTCAACAGGCGATGTTAGAAGTGCTCCTGTGCACCTGGAGAAGGTGTTTGCAGAATTCTAGGTATAATATTTCTGTTAGCACAGAGTCCCACACTTTAACCAATCTGGGTATGTGCCTGGGCCCAGATTTCATTGCCATACAGGAGGACTGGGGCGATGATGGTATCAAGAATTTTAAGCCAGACAGTCACTGGTGCCTTAAGATGATACAGACGCCTTCTGAAGGCATAGAAGGTTTTGCACGCCTTGTCTTTCAGTGTTTCTAATCTTAAAACTCCCTGATTGACTGATTTCTAGGCCTAGTTGTTTAGCGTGTTGTTTTTGTTTGGATTGATGGGCAATGCCCACATGGTGCTGAATTTCTCCAGAATTTTCAGGTTATCTTGGAGACCTTTCTCAGTTGGAGATAGTAGCAGAAGGTCATCTGCATAAAGCAGAAATTTCACCTCGGTGTCATGGAGGGTGAGACCGGGTGATGAGGAGGACTCCAGGGCCACCACCAGCTCATTGATGTAGACGTTGAAGAGGGTTGGACTGAGGCTGCACCCTGTCTGACTCCTCGGCTCTGCTGGAAATAAGCCGTTCTCCTCCCATTCACCTTCACGCTGCATCTGTTCTCAGTGTAGGAAATTGTGATGACATCATATGTTTTTCCTCCTATTCTGGTTTTGAGAAGTTTTAGGAATAGGCCCGTGTGCCAAACTGAGTCAAAAGATCATTTGAATGGGGTCTGCGATCCGCATCCGATGGTCCGCACCGCAAAAAAGTAGTGCATGCACAGCCAAAAACACCACAGAAGCACACTGTGGTGTTCCGATCTAAGCCTCCGTTCCGCATCTCCGTAATTGCTGACCCATTGAAGTGAATGGGTCCGCGATCCGTGATGTGGGCTGCACATGGCCGGTGTCCGTGTATTGCGGACCCGCCATATGCGGGCCGCAATACGGGCACGGGGCGGCACCGGTCGTGTGCATGAGCCCTTAGGTGTGAACCCCTAATTCAGCCATAACTTCAACCAAACATTATCGGTAATTGTTGATTAGTCGTGCACATGCTCTTGGAGAAATTTTTGCCGATTCCTCCATAAAAAAGACAGCTTCCACTCTGTTATGTTAGTAGGTTTCCTCCTATGAACTACTCACTTCCGTTCCTTCCAACATTTCTATTGGATTAAGGTCAGGACTTTGACTTGGCCATTCCAAAACTTTCACTTTATTCTTTAACCATTCCTATTCTTAACTGCAGACGGGCAGCAGTGTCCTTTTTGGAGAGCTGCGGCTTTCTCCTTACAATCCTGCCATGCACATCATTGTTTAGTGACTCCTGATGGTGGACTCATGAACATTCACATTACATGCTTTGCCCGTGGCATGTTTCTTGGTTGACCTCTACTGGAGAGGGTAATATTGGTCTTGAATTTCTTTCATTTTTACGCAATCTGGTGGAGTCCAAACTCTCTTGAGATGGTTTTGTAACCTTTTCCATCCTGATGAGCATCAACAACTCCTCTTCTGAGGTCTTAAGAAATCACCTTTTATTAATGCCATGATACACGTCCAAATAAAGTAGGTCACACACTCACACCTGATTGTCATCCCATTGATTGAAAACACCTGACTCTAATTTCGCCTTCAAATGATTTGCTAATCCTAAAGGTTCACATACTTGTTTTTCTCTCACAGACATGTGATATTGGATCATTTTCCTCAATAGATAAATGAACAAGTCAAATATTTTTGAGTCATTTGATTGATTTGTTTATCTTTATCGACTTTTAGGGCTGGTGGGAAAATATGATGTAGTTTTAGGTAAAATTTATGGAGAAATAGAGAAAATTCTGAAGGGTTCACCCGGGCAGATGCCAGGGCCCACTGGGCTTTGGGGTTCATGGCATTTATGGCTATTGTGTGAAAGGAAACCAATCACGAGGTTTACCCCATTAACTGTTCCTACCACCTGTATGACAGTTATATGGAGATAGCTGTCTATCCCTTTAGGACCGCCCACTGGACTCTTAAGCGTAGAAAGAATAAAGAGTTAAATGCCAGAAATGTAAGTTCTCTCAACACTTTTTACACAGAACTATAAATCTGCTCACCATCTCTGGC
This sequence comes from Rhinella marina, assembly GCA_900303285.1. Taxonomy (NCBI): domain Eukaryota; kingdom Metazoa; phylum Chordata; class Amphibia; order Anura; family Bufonidae; genus Rhinella; species Rhinella marina. The sequence goes on from ONZH01003209.1 coordinate 100,551, forward strand.
TCAATAACCTGCTGCCTGCAGATCGGACACCCTGTCCAATGTAACAGGTGTGACTTCTGTACTTGTAACTGGGAAATGACAGCACACCAATGGAACCCATACTGGTGCGAATGATTGGAAATATTAATAACTTTTTCAGATAATACTTATTAACAAATGCAAATAAGACATGGTATAAGAAATGTCGGAATTCCCTCTAAGCCTCGCAGCTGCTATAACACACATTAGATGAGATTGGGATCTGGTTCAGGACCTCGCTGGCAGCTTCTGCCTCTTCATCTGGGAGCAGTCGCCAAGGCTTAAGTCTTCAAGCTGTTATTTTTGCAACAGTGAACACTGATTACCCTGTGCGCGGCCTACCCGGGCCCTCACCAACCGGAGCGTCTGCAACATTTGGCCTGAATGTTTTAGCTCTGGTAAAATGCAATTCATTGTAACCCATGGAAAAATGGATCGATAGATATGAGATAGATAGATAGATAGATAGATAGATAGATAGATAGATAGATAATAGATAGATAATAGATCAGCCATTGCTGAAAAATAGAATGACCCCTCCCTCTTGGTAGATGGTGGATTTATAAATGCGGACTGGCTGCTGTACATTATACACTTATTATTCATTCTTCACACTCACTTTCTTATAGGACAAATCATCCTCTCGGCTTTTCTTATTGTTGACAGCTTCAACAGAAATGATTTATTTAGCACATTGCAATAGGAGAAGGAGGATGAATGTATATTATAGATTGACAAAAAAATAAAATAAATATATATATATACAGTACAGACCAAAAGTTTGGACACACCTTCTCATTCAAAGAGTTTTCTGTATTTTCATGACTATGAAAATTGTAGATTCACACTGAAGGCATCAAAACTATGAATTAACACATGTGGAATTATATACTTAACAAAAAAGTGTGAAACAACTGAAAATATGTCTTATATTCTAGGTTCTTCAAAGTAGCCACCTTTTGCTTTGATTACTGCTTTGCACACTCTTGGCATTCTCTTGATGAGCTTCAAGAGGTAGTCACCTGAAATGGTTTTCACTTCACAGGTGTGCCCTGTCAGGTTTAATAAGTGGGATTTCTTGCCTTATAAATGGGGTTGGGACCATGAGTTGTGTTGGGCAGAAGTCAGGTGGATACACAGCTGATAGTCCTACTGAATAGACTGTTAGAATTTGTATTATGGCAAGAAAAAAGCAGCTAAGTAAAGAAAAACGAGTGGCCATCATTACTTTAAGAAATGAAGGTCAGTCAGTCAAAATTGGGAAATTTTTGAAAGTGTCCCCAAGTGCAGTCGCAAAAACCATCAAGCGCTACAAAGAAACTGGCTGACATGAGGACCGCCCCAGGAAAGGAAGACCAAGAGTGACCTCTGCTGCGGAGGATAAGTTCATCCGAGTCACCAGCTTCAGAAATCGCAGGTTAACAGCAGCTCAGATTAGAGACCAGGTCAATGCCACACAGAGTTCTAGCAGCAGACACATCTCTGCAACAACTGCTAAGAGGAGACTGTGTGCAGCGGGCCTTCATGGTAAAATAGCTGCTAGGAAACCACTGCTAAGGACAGGCAACAAGCAGAAGAGACTTGTTTGGGCTAAAGAACACAAGGAATGGACATTAGACTTTTGGTCTGTACTGTGTGTATATATATATATATATATAGGAAAATTGCTGTAATCCAACAATCCAGACATTTGGATAATCTGGCACATGTTCTGGAACAAAGAACTGGACTTTTCAAAGACCAGAAGCCTGAGAAGGAGGAGGGGCCTCTAAAGGGTAGGGGTTTATGTTTCTGTCAGATAGGGGCACAACTTTAACATGTCGTCAGAAGACAGGTATGTATATCTATACGATAGGCCCAAAATATCTGGGTTCCTCACCTATTGAGAGAACAGGAGTCCAGTGACTTCCATTTGCCGATTCCAATCCACCAAAGTCTTTAATGGACCTTTTAATTGAAGTCTGGGGAAGAGTCTACAAAAAGAACAGATCTATGTGACCTCTCCTTCCAACTCTCTGGTGACTGTGGCGCCCCTGAATCAGCAAATGAGGGTCGTCATTGGGGTCTGTGGTTCTTCCATAGGCTGCAACTGCACCTCTCAGGCATGTGTATTTACTGTAAATGCTGATAATGGACATTCCCATCTAAAAGCTTATTCTGGGCGGATCATACATTTTGTTGAATGGGTGAATGGGGGGGATTATATACATGGACTGATAAAGTAATGTACAAACCAAATGCCTCTTGTTGTGGGAAAAAAATAGAAAATCTATCTATCTATCTATCTATCTATCTATCTATCTATCTATCATCTATCTATCTATCATCCATCAACTTCTATCTATCTATCTATCTATCTATCTATCTATCTATCTATCTATCTATCTATCTATCTCATATCTTCCTATCTGTCTTGTCTATTACCCATCTTTATCTATTTGTCTATCTATCTAATATCTATCTCTCTTGTCTATCTATCTATCTATCTCTCTTGTCTATTATCTATCGGTCTATCTACATATCAACCTATTATCTATTAATCTACCTATCTCTCTTCTATGTTAGCTCTTTGTCACTCTATCTAATATCTATCTATCTCCTTATATTTATCCCTCTACACTCCATCTTTCTTTTTTGTGTGACTTCTTTGTGTGGACGTCTTGATCCTTTTAAGACAAAGCTTCTCACCTCACAATTTCTACATTGCAGATTGGGGTTTGGAACTCAAACATTGGCCTTAATATGACTGACGGTGCGAAAGACAAATCCACTAACATTACAGACTCATTAGCCAACCGGACACTAATAGTCACCACCATCTTGGTAAGTAAAAAACTGGATAAAATGATACGTATTCTACCATGCTGGGTATTTAGATACAGGTCAAAAGCTGCAAACATTTTACCCCTGGTGAAGTAAAAGCCTCACTACACGTCTGGCTTCTGACCCCTGAGGAGCTGGATGTACTGTATGTCTTCACCCTGACCTAGAATACAGTTAATGTCCTCAATCGATGACAGAGGAGAAGAGCACAGTATCTCCTTCCGTATCGAGGGAAATCCAATTATAAGCTAATAGGGCTAATTACATCCATATCTACTGCACAGAGAATCATTGATTTCATACAATGAGTTGAATTAATAAAATAAGGATTGACAGCTCCTTGAAGAATTATTAAAAGCCATCAACTACAATATTCTTGTACTTCGAGGGACCCATATAAGCCTGGGCCATTGTCAGAACCTGGAAAGATATCATTACAGTATAGACCCAAGGATAAGCTTGTTAGTACCAAGGAGGCCCATGGACAAGCCTGATGGACCATGGTTTCCCGCTCATTTCTACAGGCAATGTCTTGAGGTCTTGGTCAGCTACGTTAAGGTGTCCTTCAGATCGCACATTGCAGACAAAGGAGACCCATAGGAAAGCATCCCAGTTCTAAGTAATCTACTGGGTTCAGGAATTACAGCACCATCAGGCAAACTGGGGCATTGGCCTGTGTCCATGTCATAAAATTTAGCAATGTATAGTTCTAATTTTTTGGAATTACTTTGTAGTTTATTTATTTTATGCACATATATAGTGCTGACATTCCGACATTCCGCAGTGCTTTACAGACATTAGCATCACTCTGTCCCAAATGGGGCTCACAATCTAAGTTCCCTATCAGTATGTCTTTGGGGTGTGAGAGGAAATCAGAGAACCCGGAGGAAACCAGCGCAAACACAGGGAGGACCTACAAAGTCCATGCAGATGTTGTCCTTAGTCAGATTCAAACCCAGGACCCCAGAGCAGCAAGTAACTAGTTCTAACCACTGAGCCACCATGCTGTCAAAACTAAATGGAACTATTACTTGAGTTCTTTAAAAGGGTTATCCCATGATCAATGTAAAAAATTAAAATCACACATAATCTAGTACATGACAAACTCTTTCTAAAAAAAGAAGCTAGAACCAGCCCTGTACCTCACATGGATCCAGAGATATCCTCATTCATTGCTCGAATTGTTCTGCTAGATTTATTTCAAGCTGGCAGCTTAGGAGGCGTGTCCTTTCTCAGGGGGCGTGTCTTTTCTGCTGCAGCTAGTGGCAGTTGGAGGATGGAAATGAGCATGTGCGTCCACCTCAGTGAGCAGGACAGAGAAATTAGAAAACGAGCAGGTGGCGCTCTACAAATAGATTTCATTGAATAACTCAATAGCTATAAAAATTGTTTAATTACTTGCAATTACTAAAGTATTCAGATTCCAGGTGCTCTTTAGAAAACTATAGAACATTGCCACTGCCGCACCCTGTCAGGGAGGAAGGGGCTGGCCAGTGAAATGAGCAGAGCTTCGGTTTGACAAGAGCAACGTAGACATCTTCGTTGCACCATACAGCTCATTTGCATATTATGAAATAAGGATGAGTGAACTGATTTTTCTCATTAGCAAGAGTTTTTCACCTGTGAGAGGCTGTCCCCACAGGTGAAGAAACGGCCACTTGCCTGTTCATTGACAGGGCCGATCATCTCACCTTGCCCTGACAATCTCGTGCCTGTGCCACTGTTCCGATCTGCGTCGCAAGCACAGAGGCTTTGTTTCCACTACTGGAGCTACAACTGTACATGTGTCACTTCACTTCCAGGTATCAGCGCATGAACAGTCTCTACTCCTGAATTGGAAGAAGTGAAATGGCAGGCACAAAATGTCCGGCCTTGTCAGTCAACAGACAGGCGGGTACTTTAGGTTTGCAGTTTTGCTGTAAGATTTAAAAATAAACTGAAGAAAAGTAGTCACAAGAATCTTATAGGGGTATTCTCATCATAGACAATGGGGGTATATTGCTGGGATATGCCCCCATTGTCTTATAGGTGCGGGTACCACCACTGGGACCCGCATCTATATCGGGAACGGACCCCCGCAAGGTGGTCACTGGAGAACTCCGGTCTGGCCCCACCAAGCCGGCTCCCCATAGAAGTGAATGGGAGGGTACCACACATGACCGGCAACCGCTCCCATTCACTTCTATGGGCTTGACGAAAATAGCCGAGCCAGTGCTCGGCTATTTTCGACAACCCCATGGAAAATGAATAGACGGCGACTGCGCATGTGCAGTGCAGCCTCCTCCACTTTCGGGGCTCCATTCTCGATATAGGTGGGACCCGCACCTATAAGACAATGGGGGCATATCCTAGTGATATGCCCCCATTGTCTGGGATAAGACAACTCCTTTAATGTATGCGACTTGTCACCTACGACCAGAAATCCAGCGATTTTGCATTTTTGGCAACAGTCGTATCCTAGTCACATGCCACAATAAGACCACATTGCCAATCATTTGATGCCCTAACCTAATGCGTAAGGTTTCCCCAAGCATTTTGTACAAAGTCAACATTTTTGTCATATTTTTCTCACTTGTAGGAGGATCCTTATGTCATGTACAAGAAGTCTGACAAACCCTTGTATGGAAATGACAGGTTTGAGGGCTACTGCTTGGATCTACTCAAGGAGCTCTCCAACATTCTGGGATTCATCTATGAAGTTAGGCTGGTAGCAGATGGCAAATACGGGGCACAGAACGACAAAGGAGAGTGGAATGGAATGGTCCGGGAGCTCATCGATCATGTAAGAAGCTACTGTACGGTTGTCAACATATAGACCTAAAACAAACCTGAAAGAAACCATGATGGGAATGTCTTGTACTAAACTTGAAAACAACCTCAATCCATCATAAATGCCTCATCGTGATTCCCCGAGTGATATGTTCTCATTAAGAGTGCTGTGTATAGCTGCGTATCGGGAAATACAAGTCCGCCAGTAAATCCTATTACAATGGACTACTTCAGAATAATAAGTCAGTATATAGGGACATAGATGTCACCATGCTGATACTTGGCACCATCATTTATCATCTCTGTGACATCTTCTGCTGATGCTTTCATTACAGGGAAACCACATAACTTTGCCAGTAGGGGGTGCTTTGGTCAACAGCAGCTAGAATTGTTACGTTAGACAGTTGCCTGCAGATACAGTTATGTCATCTGTAGAGAGGCATATATAAAACCACAAAGAAAAAATAAAGTCCTCTCCTTTCACTGTGACTGTGTACTACACTGTGTGAGTGTCCATGTAAAGGTCAGCTGAACCCACAGATCTAATTTGCATGGTGCTCGATCTTTTTGTCCTTTACCACTGCCAGAGGTGCCGAGTTCTTTTGTTCTCCATCACTGCCAGAGTTGCCGAGTCCTTTTGTTCTCCATCACTGCCAGGGGTGCCTAGTCCTTTTGTTCTCCATCACTGCCAGGGGTGCCTTGTCCTTTTGTTCTCCATCACTGCAAGGGGTGCCTAGTCCTTTTGTTCTCCATCACTGCGAGGGGTGCCTAGTCCTTTTGTTCTCCATCACTGCGAGGGGTGCCTAGTACTTTTGTACTCGATCACTGCCAGAGGTGCTCAGTTCTTTTGTTCTCCATCCCTGCCAGAGGTGCCCAGTCCTTTTATTCTCCATCACTGCCAGAGGTGCCCAGTCCTTTTGTTCTCCATCACTGCCAGAGGTGCCTGATCCTTTTGTTCTCCACCGCAACTGGAGGTACCTGATCCTTTTGTTCTCCATCGCAACCGGAGGTACCTGATACTTTTGTTATGCACTGCAGCCAGAGGTGCCTGATCCTTTTGTTCTCTACCTTTGCCAAAGGTGTTTTATCCTTTTGTTCTCCACCACTGCCAGAGTTGTCTAGAACAGACTTACTCCCCTCTACCTGAATTTCATATAGTGCAGCCCAAAATAAAACCAAGTGAGTTGAAGGAGGCTTGTCAGACATTTCCTGTAGGCAGGTCCAAAAAATGTAACAAAGTTTGGGCATGCATTCTGTCCTGTGTTGTTTTGGATGGGTGGATACTGTACCAAGCAGCAGTGGACATCAGCAGGGGGTAAGGTTTATGTGCCTACTTAGCTGATGGCAAGGGACATATAGGCTTCTTCCACTGGAGGAAGTATTGATTACAACCTATTTCTTTCTTGTAACACCCTGGTGTGTCACCATGTGCTACAGCATGGTGGACTCAGAGTTTGTATTGTATGTGTAGGCCAGTGATGATTATATACTTTTTACTAAATATTTTTATGCACTTAGCCTGTGTAAGCTTGTTCATTTCCACATATTTTGAATTCACATTTTAAAACATCCCAGGGACTGGGACACTAAACAAATTGATTCCAGCAGTTGGGTTACTAGCCACTGGACAATAGAGACTAGGGCACTTAACCACTTGCCACCAAGGATTAGGGAATTGACCTGATGGACTCTAGCAGCTGGGTTCCTGAACTACTGAACACCAGGGATTGGATTATTAAAGAAGTATTCCAGTAGGTAAAAGTTATCCCCTATCCACAACACTCAGCTATTTCCAGAACTCCCATAGAAATAAATGAAACGGCTGTGCACATGTGCGACTGTCCACTTCAGTCATTTCAGGGGAACAAAAGGGGGCCTGCGGGGGTGCTGGGTCTCATTTCTCGTGATCAGTGGTGGTCCCAGCAGTAGGCCCCCAACCGATCTGATAGTTATCCTGTGGATAGTGGATAACGTTTGCCTACCAGAATACCCCTTTAAGCTAATGTACTAAACCAATAGGCACTTCAATTATTGCCTCACTGTTGCTCAGTTTGCCAGATCCTGCGCTATGAGATAAAACAGATCTAAAAAAATAAGTTGTAGAAAAAAATGCTAATATAAACAACTTAAAAAATAAACTCTAATGGTGGTTTCTAATCACAGAAAGCTGATCTGGCCGTCGCTCCTCTCACTATCACCTACGTAAGAGAGAAAGTAATAGACTTCTCCAAGCCATTCATGACACTGGGGATCAGCATCTTATATCGGAAACCTAATGGCACCAATCCTGGCGTCTTCTCTTTCCTCAACCCACTCTCTCCTGACATATGGATGTACGTCCTGCTCGCCTGCCTGGGAGTTAGTTGTGTCTTGTTTGTCATCGCAAGGTAAGTGTCTGTCCCAATGACATGCATCATAGACTGTTTCTTACCATTGTAGTGTCAGTGCACAGTAGGTAGCTTCCTGTGTTGCTGGATCGCAGCTACCTTAGGTTATTGTGGTCTTAGGTGCTTGTTTCAATATGATGTTTCTAATTATGAATTTTTGCATATTTTATAATCAATAATGTGATCTAATGCCATATAGCTGCTTCTGATTGAGTACTTTCGAGGGAAGAATTATTTAGGCAGCAGAAGTGGAGCTATAGGGGAGGCAGAGGTAGCAGTTGTACCTTGGTACGGTGTTTGAGGGAGCCAAAAACCCTCTGCCACTTAAACGGGTTTTCTGACTCTCTCCAACTAATAACCTCTCCTGAGGATAGTATCTGATTGGTGGGGTCCGACATCCTCCGATCATCTGTTTGAGAAGGCACCGGCGCTCCTGTGGGTGCCGCAGCTTTCTCGCAGCTTACCAAGCACAGCGCCGTACATTGTATAGTGGCTGTGCTTGGTATTGCAGCTTAGACCGATTCACTTGAAAAGGCTTGAGCTGCAACCATGCCATGTGACTGGCCTAGGTTAAGCTGCAAGAAGGCCGTGGTGCTCACAGGGCCACCGGTGCCGTCTCAAACATCTGATCGGTAGGGGTCCTCGTTGTTGGACCCTTTCCCCCCAATCAGATACTGATAACCTATCTAGAGGATAAGTCATCCAGTTAAAAAGTTTGGAAACAACTGGTGTTCCTGGAGGCAAAAACCCCACAGGCTAGGGAAATATCTGATGGTGAGGGTTTGACTTCTTGGATCTCCACTGATCTTAAGAATGAGGTTCCTGAGTTTCCCAAATGACTGGAGTAGTGGTCGATCATGCACGTTGTCGCTCTATTCATTTTCTCTGGTCCTATCAGCTTTCTACTTGGCTGTAGTCGGCAGACCCATAGACTTTGGTTGGAGTAATGGAGCACCTGCTTGACCCCTGCCCTATTTATATGGTGGACCTCTAGTCTAATATTCTTATTGGTTCTAGCGGTTTTAGATGATAAGTTGACATTGTGGGACAACCTCTTTTAAGGATCTTTTCGGCCAAAAAAATAAAAAAAAGTCATCAGGAAATGCAAGCTCTTGAGTTGTCCTCTCACATCAGATTGTTACACATTCCATTCATAGTTATATATTTTGGCTTCCAAAGAGTTGAAACCCTACTTTCTTAGCCTTCTGGATAGCATCACTGCTTAGACTGAAATGAAATTGGGTGACAACTCTGTGGAAACTTCAGGAAATAAAAAGTTAACCTTATTGGTTTTGACCAAACTTAGAACTTTTAGCTAGATGATGGTCAAGGACAACGCAGGTTCTTATTGTTGTTTGTGATTTTCTTTTATCTTATTGGAAGTTTTTGTTCCTTTTTTTACTTCTCTGGTAGCTTCTCTTTAAAGAGGTTGTCCAGGACTGTCAAAACATGGCTGCTTTTTCTTCCAGGAACGGTGCCACCCCTGTCCAAAAGTTGTGTGCGGTATTGAAGTTCCACCCCATTCATCTGAATGCTGCACCAGACACAACCTATGGACAGATGAGGCACTTCTTCTGGAGAAAAGCAGCCACATGTTTCTAATCCTGGACAACCCCTTTAAGGTGTTTATGCTGTGTTTTAATAATGTGAATGCTGCAAATAATCTACTGTATATATTCTAAATTTTGATTGTATGCTAATTTTGAAGATATGGCAAAAAGATTTTTCTTGGTAAAATGGTGCAATTATTTTGTCTGAATAAAAAATACTGTATCTTCTAAGTAGATGATATCAATGCCAATCAATCAAAAAAACAATAGAGTATAAATTGTACAATAAATTTACAATGTAGATCGTATTACAATATGCTGCTTTCCATATCTAGGTGCCTGATTGACGACTGCAGGTTCAGTCCCTAGTAATAAGCTGTTGTCATGGGAAGTAGCTGCAGCCGTGACAGGGAATGTACAATACATGGTTATCCTGAGTTTTCCTTAAAGGGGTCTTCAGGGATTTTACTACTGATGACCTATCCTCAGGATAGATCATCAGTATCTGATCGGTGGGGGTCCGACACCCGGGATCCCTGCCGATCATCTGTTTGAGAAGGCACTGGAGCACCCCGGCCTTCTCTTAGTTTTTCCTAGGCCAGTGACGTCACGTTCATCGGTCACATGGCCTAGGAGCGGCTCAGCCCCATTCAAGTGAATGGGGCTGAGCACGATGCCAAGTACAGCCGCTATACAATGCCCGGCACTGTGCTTGGTAAGCTGAGAGAAGGCTCCCATGAAGAGCCGGTACCTTCTCAAACAGCTGATTGGTGGGGGTTCTGTGTGTCGGACCCCCACCGATCAGATACTGATGACCTATACAAAGGATAGGTCATTAGTAGTAAAATCCTGGAAAACCCCTTTAAATGAAGCAGCTCACTGCTCCAATAGAGGAGGGTCCTGAGGGGGTGAAAACTCTGTGCAAGAGCTTATGTTTCACAGAGGCAGACATTTGACCCCTCAGATGCCACGGTCAATTGTGAACACGGTACCTGAGCATCTTTCACCTGTGCGGAGATGGGGGGAACTCTTCATTCACTGTGGTAGCCATGAGCTTGCTAGACACTACCATGCCTACCACAGCTATGTTTCTATGGAGCCCTGCCAATGACAGGGCTCCATAGAGACCTAGCGAATCTCCCATACACTGCAATGTTAAGTTCTTAAATCATTGCAATCTATGGGACAAACGATATGATGATCGCATGTTAAAGTTCCCAAGGGGGAGTGAAAAAACGTATATTAAATTTTTTTTAAAAAAAACCATGTCCCAAAATACCTGTACTATTAAAATATAAATGTATATATCCTATACAGTTACAGTGTGGCATAAAGATTTAGCATTTTTTCGCTGCTTTACCTCCCAAACTTTAATTGAATAAAAAGTGATCAAAAACTCATACACTCCAAAATGGTGGAACTTTTAAAAAGTTAATGGGGTCAGAATATGACAATGCAAATAAAAAAATAATGTTTTTATTTGATTTTTTAAGTATTAAAACACAAGAAAACCAATGTAACCATGGTATCGTAGGTAACTGGTCCGTTTTATCGCATAGGGACAGCCGTAAAAATTAAACTTGTAAAACTGACAGAATTGTTTATTTTTATTTTTTTTTTTAATTCACCTGATTTGGAATATTTCTTTCCAGATTCCCACTACATTGTATGCAATATTAAATTGTGCCATTAGAAAGAAAAAATACAACTTATCCCACAAAACACAAGCTTTAATACAGCTATGGGGTTGTTCACATATCAGTTATTTGATCAGTTATTTCCATCAGTTATTGTGAGCCAAAACCAGGAGTGGACACTACACAGAGATCAGGTATAATGAAAAGATCTGCACCTGTTCGGTGTTTTTGAACTGCACCTGGTTTTGGCTCACAATAACTGATGGAAATAACTGATCAAATAACTGATATGTGAACAACCCCTATGAATGAAAAGCTGAATGGAAAAATGAAAAAATTATGACTCCAGGAAGGCAGGGAGTGAAAATGAAAATGCAAAAATAGAAAATTGCCTGGTGATGAAGTGGTTAAGGATAACCTCTTTATAGGGGTTTTCCAGGTAGTAGCATCAGCTAGCTCTCATTAAGTCCAATGTCCAGCCATCTTTCATCATGTAATATACTGTATTTACCATTTCTGCCCCTATTGCCAAATCCAGAATTCACTCACATGATCACATCCATTCTCCTCTCTCCAGCTTCCTCTGACATCACATCCATTTGCTTGCCGCCAGGTCTTCTCATCTGTGCTGTGTTCTGGAACGGGAATGCCCATCTAGTTAGCGTGGATGCTTAGTAGGCGTGGCCCTCCTTTTGCCTGTAGTGAATCTCTTTTGTTGAGGAGAGCTCAATAGCGCATGCACCAGATCTGCCCTGCTTCACTACAGGCAAACAGGAGGTATGGGTCTATAGATAACATTGATGTAGCAATCTAGACACATTTATGTGCCTTTTATAATTATGCATTGTCCTTAGCATCGGACTGGCCCACCAGAGTACCAGAGGATCCTCCGGTGGGCCAGGCTCTGATACCATAGTGCGTCCTAAAGGTCCAGGAGAAAAAATAACATTTCAAGCTGCCTTTGGAGCCAATAACTTGGCAGTATGGTCTATCTCTTTGAATCAAAATCTATTAGACTTTATTAATGATATGGTTTTTGGGCACTGAGAAAAATTTCTTCTGCAGGGCCCAAGGAACCCCAGTCTGACCCTGATTGTCCACCCTAGCATAGCCCCTTGAAAGAACAGATCTCTGCCTCCCACAGGATCAGCACACTCATCTCTTTATATCTTTATTTGCAGTTTATGGTGCTGCCAATGTCAGTACAGTCAAGAGCTAAGGCCATGTTCACATGTCTTCTATTTCATCTAGTCTGCTCCAGCATAGAACTGGAACAACGACCATAATGGAAGTGCCAGATCCAACACCTAACTGGCACTAATGGCACCATATGGACTCTACTGACAACAGTGGGGTCCATTAGGTTTCCATTAGGGATTCCAGTATTTTTCCAGACAAAATGTGTGCAGGACTTTTGTCTGATATTTTTGAAGGAATTCGTGACAGAGTTTCCTAACAGAGTGTAAGGATCTGTACTCGCAGTAGGGTTGGCAGTGGCAGATTTTCATGGAGAAGCAGTTTGAAAGTCCAAACTGTGCTTTATTTAGTCAGTTCATAGGAGGGATATAGGAGGTGTTTAAGTATTTTTAACAAAGAATTACACCTAATAAAGTTTTTTGTTTTATTTTTAACCATTCTTTACATACAGTACACACTTCAATGACTTGAATGGTACACCATTTTACTATTGTATCCGTAAGTTATTTAGTCAGTTCAGCATAACAGAGTGGCATCTAAGTTAGAGCATCACTCAGAGCGGTGAGGTTATAGCACCAGCATAACATAACAGAAAGCAAAAATAAATACCTGCCCGTCTGGGCTCTACCTAATACACAGGCGATTCCTGTCTCATCTATCACTGTTCACACCAGGGAAGATCAGGCTTTACACAACCATTCAGAAACCTTGTGGCTATGACCAACATGACACATTGGAGGGATCACGGTCCAACAGTCCTCCTGACTGTGACCATATGATCCTTCTCACTAGGCTTCAATCCCTCTTTTGGTCTACAAGCCCTCCTGTCTGTGACGACACAAAGCCTCCCTGGCTTCCTTCTCCCTAGACTGACATTCTGAGGTATGCATTAATGATCCCTACAGGTCTCACCTGGGGTCACCTTGGGTTAGGGGGACAATCTGTAATGGAGGGGTGTGGACTGGGAAGTCCCACTACCAAACCTATCTCCCAGTCCAAAGAAATCCAGCCCATATAAACTAAATAAAGAGCTTCGGAAGACTATGCTCTGTTGAAACAAATGCATCTTTCTGGATTTCAGATACCTCACCCAGCTGAGGAACCTGGGTGAGATATACACTCCCTCCAGTACTTTACCATACACATCACCACAAGAGTTATAGCACAGATGTAACACAGCCTAATTTTGTAATATGCTTTTACTGGTGTGCATGAAAACATATTACATTTACCAGAGTATCAGTGTATAACCATTGAAGCGCCAATGAAAAAATAAAAAATTATATGCCTTTACAATTTTTTTTCCCTGAGAAGGCAGTTTGTCTCTTTTTTCACATTTGACTTATTTTCCTTCTACTAGAAATGCACCGGCTTTTCAGCAATCACTGTGATAAATAGCCCTACCCTATGCAGAGTAACTACAGTAATTTCTTATGCACATGAGACCAGCTTAGAGAACAAACCAGATGCATTGCTTTGTATGGGAAAAACACTAAAAAAAATCTGTTTCCATTTGGCTAAGTGTGTTCAAAGTCATCTATGAATATTTACTTGTTAATTAGTGGGTTTATTACAATCTGGCTTCATTACTCTAGCTAAACTAAGCCCCCAGAGTTATAAGAGTTAATAAATTCACAGATTAATCATAGTGTTGAAACAGTAATTAAAATGTATTCGGTATGACATTGGCAATTATAAGAGTTTTGCAATTATAAATACCATAGACATGCTTTGGGAAGGAGCAGAGAAGCGTATCCCGGCTGGCTCGCCAATTATTGCCTAGACTCAAAGGTTCCATTTTTTAGCTCTATCTGTACCAAGAAATTAAATTTTTTAAATTCAGGGAATTAATGAATGAATATGTTACCTCAGATTATTCTTTCACAATCCCTTTAACTATAGCCGGAGGGCATGTTTGCTATTTCCCTGGAGAAGACTTGTAATTTTATACCACTTAGGGAGAAGTCTTCTTATCTCTTCTTTGCTATATACATCTGCTTCTGTTAATTGTGGTAATGACTAGAGAAGTGCTCCATGGGTAGTGTTAGGAATTCATTATCATCCAAATCATTATGGTGAAATCCCAGGCTTTTTTTTTTTTAGTTTAATTTTTTGTTTTTTTTTACAGGACATGTTCGAAAGTAATACAGGCTGATACAGAATAAGTATTTCTTTTTAACCCTTTGCTATTACGTTTATTCAGAATTTATTAACTACATAGGTAAACCATTTGTGTCAGTATCTTATATTTAAAAAGGCCTCTTGTAACTAGCCAATCACTGGTGGGCCTATTACTCGTCTCATCTAAAATCGATTGTTATTGGCAAAGGAAGCTGTTCATTTTGGAAAGTGCAACATAACAAGGTACTTATTGGAATTCAGTTGGCACCAGTTGATTACAATGGACAATATGAGTCGAATCAAAAAAGTTTTGTACAGGATTAGAAAAATATAGCTAGTTTCTTTTTTAAAAATAGTGCCACACCAGTCCACAGGTTGTCAGTGGTATTGTGGCCCACCCCCGCTCACGGTCAGACAATGAATGGTTCATTCCCAGTAATTGCCTGCAATAGTTAGCCAGTGTACATCTGCCATTACATCTGCTGGTGGCCTGCAGACTGCTAGTGGATACCTGCCACTGCCCTGCTCTATTTTCAGATATGAAAATGCTAAGGAATTACTCACCGCCAGATCAAGGTCTTTGAAAGCCTTTGCTTACAATTTTGGTGGATGCCCCCCTCCCCCTAATAACTGTACTTTAAAATGCAATTTAATATGCATAAGGGCAACCCCAGTATTCCCCTAACATGTTCTGTAGAGAAATTAAACTTTATGGACACATTTTGGACTAAAAATCATTTTTTCAAATGGTCTTTATTTAAAAAAAAATATTCAGCCACTTTTGATTTACAGGGATTTAAAAAAATCAGTCTGTTCCGCTTCTTAGTCCCGTGAGCTGACTGGTTCATGTGAAGCCTTATGTCTGATCTCCTAAAGGGTGCCGACGGATCCGTACTGCCGCTGATACATGTGTGGGGCCGGAGCAGCGCTCCGGCCCCACACATGTTGACACACATTGGAACAAGACACAGACAAACATACATACATACACACACATACATACATACTTACGTACTCCAGCCAGGGAAGCCGGCAGAACGTCTTCACGCGCCTCCTGCGCGCAGTGATGACGATTCTCCACAGCGCCCTCTGCTGGGCGCAGTGGGGAAACGTCATAGCTGCGCGCAGGAGGCGCGTGAAGACGTTCTGCCGGCTTCCCTGGCTGGAGTATGTGAGTATGTATGTGTGTATGTATGTATGTATGTATGTCTGTATGTCTGTCTGTATGTATGTATCTATCTCTGTAGCCGGATCCGGAATGACCCCCCATTGCAAGTCAATGGAGGACAGATCCGGATTACTGGTGTGTCCACTCCAAATGGATCCGTCCCCATTGACTTGCATTGGGGGTAATTCCGGATCCGTCTTGGTGCGGATGCCTGGACCGGAGAGCAAACCACAGCATGCTGCGGTTTGTTCTCCGGTCTGAAGACGGAACGGAATGCTTTCAGGAGCATTCCGTTGTCTTTAGTTCAGTTTTGTCCCCATTGACAATGAATGGGGACAAAACTGAAGCGTTTTTCCGGTATTGAGCCCCTATGACGGAACTCAATACCGGAATTTAAAAACGCTAGTGTGAAAGTAGCCATATTCTTAACAGTTTGCTAAAAGTTTAGCTGTAATGAATAAATGAGGTCAGAAGATCAGGTCAGAAGATAAGGCTTCACATGAGCTGTCAAAGTGTCTGCAAACAGACTGATTTTTTAACCCTTGTAACTCAAAAATGGCTGTACACTTTTAATAAAGAGCAATAGAAAAAAAACTGTTTTTGCCCAAACCTAGTCAAGTGCAATCATAAAAAAATGTCCATAGCCTTTAAGGATCAGCATGTTGTATTTTTAGCATGAATGCGTATCCCTTTTCTACAATCGACCATGACTTACTGCAGATGGAGAAAAGAACTGTGATATGACCCTTAGTAATAAATATTATCAAAAACTGCTAAATCAACTATTCTTTTGGGGGCATTTTTTTCTATTTACATTGTACTCATTTTGAGCGAAACATAATTCTTTCAATTGATCTTTATTCTTTAACAAAAATATGGAGTCCTTTTTTCTGTGCAGAGCTAAGAATCTCTAGTGGCAGCGTCTGGATTTTCTTTCTTTTCCATCAGTTTGGGAGCTGACAGGCTCCTTATCTCTGCTCTCTGACATTATAAACACTCATTATAGCTCATTTCTTATCTTACTGATAGGAATGAGGCTTAAATAAGTCTTTGACCTCTTAGTAGTTTAGAGATAAGGTTTATTAGATGACCGGCACAAAGTTTAAGTGAAAGTACCAGTCACACAGTTAGAAAAACAGTTAACCCTTTGTGACAGAATGGCTCAATATTTTTAATAAAGACCAACTAAAAATAGGATTTTTAGCCAAAAATTAGTAAAATGCGATCATAAACAAAACTGCCCTTTGAAGGTGTACATAGCCTTTAAGCTTCTATGTCTCTGAGTAATTACCCCTTCAGCTCTTTTTACAATTTTTCCCTGGCTTTGCCTACTGTGCAGTCAGTTCACCTTTGCTTCAGCCTAGCATGCAGATTTGCTATAGACATTATGCAAAACTAGATCGACAGAGTCCCTTCATCTTAGAAATTACTTGTTTCTTTCCCCTTCTCCTCTATTTTTCAGACAGGCACAAATTACCTGCATTTTCCACTAAGTGCATATTAGGCTACTTCAGCATCGCTGTCCGGATTCATAATGCATGTTGAAGGTAATCTGGCGGCCGTTGCCTTGTGTGAAAGCACACATCTGATACTGATCACCTCCTAAGTAGTGTTACCCGTGCAGTTTGCCTCCTCAGTAAACGGTGACTTTCGAACGACTAAAGGATTTTAAGTCATTATCAGATTGCAGGTTTTGATTATGCATCAGCCGTATACTTTAGAGATGTCCTGGAAAACCTTTCAGTAGAGGATCATTACTCCCACGTAAAAACAAGTTGCAGGCGTGCTTGAGACAGGAATATGTTAGTGTCTGAATTTATCACGCTGTGTAAAGCTGTGGATCACTTTTTAGTCAATACATGTAAGCCTGACACCAGCTCGCTTGTAATGGAGATGTTTGTTTAAGTACTGGGATAAGGGACATAATTCTCTTTAATCACTTCTTGTGTATTATAGACATATTAAAGGGGTTTTCTAGGATTTTCATATTGATAACCTATCCTCAGGGTACGACTCCCGGAACTCCCCCCGAACAGCTGTTTCAAGCAGCCGCAGCACCACGGCCTCCTCACAGCTTCCATTGAATAGGTTGTGCTTGGTATCACATCTCAGTCCTGTTCACTTGAATGGGATTGAGCTCCGCCTAGGCCATGTGACTGATGAACCTGATGTCACATGGCCAAGGAAGAGGCTTAAGTGCTCATCCACCACTTCGTCTTCATACAGCTGATCAGTGGGGATGCCTTGAGTCTGACTCCTGCCCAATCTCTTTGACCGATGAACTTTATGTCACATGGCCTAGGAAGAGGCCTAACTGCTCGTGGAGCACCACTGCGTCTTCATAGAGCTGATCAGCCGGGATGCCTTGAGTTGGCCTTTGGCCCAATCTCTGTGACTGATGAACGTTATGACACATGGCCTAGGAAGAGGCCTAAGTGCTTGTGGAGCACCACTGCGTCTTCATAGAGCTGATCATCGGGGATGCCTTGAGTCGGACCCCTGCCCAATCTCTGTGACCGATGAACGTTATGTCACATGGCCTAGGAAGAGGCCTAAGTGCTGGTGGAGCACCGCTGCGTCTTCATAGAGCTGATCATCGGGGATGCCTTGAGTCGGACCTTTGCCCAATCTCCATCAATATGAAAATCACTGAAAACCCCTTTAATGTTATCTGAGAGGTATCAGGGCTATACATGGAGACAAGGAAGCCCTATAGAAAGATTTAAAATGGGACCGGGTTATAACCGTTCAAGGTCATGAGGATGCAGTACTTCTTAAGCCCACCTTAATTCTTCCCCTTGCTCTGGAAGAGAAGGGCAGCATGGTCCTCTGGCCGGTTACCCACTGCTTTGTTTTCTAGCATTACATGCCTATGTAGAGAAGAAGTTCTGCACAGTTTCAGTCATGAAAAAGGGTCCAGCAGGAGCTAGGTTCTCTGTTCCATGAGCCTCACATCTGCCGTATGCTTTTCATCCGTATAGATGACGAACAGAACACGACCCTTTGACCAGTTATTGCGACTTGTGTGCTAGAATTACTTGCTATTGTAAAGGGGTAGCATCTTGCAGATTCATTCTGCCCATAAGGATGGAGCTAAGGTCGTTCTCCTCTCTATGGATGCCATATTGACCACATGGGTATCTTCATACAGGACTTTCTTCCTCTCAAATTTATTGTCGATTACTTACTGCCTGGTTTGCTAACATTGCTGGATGATGTAGATAGGATTGTCCATAAGGAAGAGAGGAGAAATCAGTAAGATCAGGGGTCTTCTTTCTACAGCCTCCTGGGTTGTAGCATGTATGCTTTTGCTGGCTCTAAAAGGGAAAAACAGCAAGACCCTCTTGTCGGTTACTCACTCACTTCTTTGCACACAATCTACTTGAACGATCGTAGACAATCGTATGATGACCCTTTCATAAATAGGGCTGGATTAAAATGTTTACATTTTGACCTCCATTGTTCCATCATGCCCCCTTTCCCAATTATCCCGAAATATAATATTTCGACCAGGAGACTGAGTGCGTCCACCGAGGATTAAGACCATCGTACACATAAAAAGTGTACCTCCAGTTATTAAACAACTTTAAAAAATGATTAGTGCATGTGAATGTAAGAAACTTTGTAATATATCTTGTTAAAGAAAAAGACTTCTATTTCCTTTTGTCAGGCTACTTTGCTAGCTTTTAAGGCTACTTTCACACTAGCGTTAGCACGGATCCGGCACCTAAAGGGTGCCGACGGATCCGTGCTAACGCTATACACACATTAAAACAACACACAGACTACATACAAACAAACATACAGACATACATACAAACATACAAACATACATACATACTCACATACTCCCGGGACGCCGGCAGAACGTCTTCACGCGCCTCCTGCGCGCAGTGATGACGATTCCCCACAGCGCCCTCTGCTGGGCGCAGTGGGGAAACGTCATCGCAGCGTGCAGGAGGCGCGTGAAGACCTGCTGCCGGCGTCCCGTGAGTATGTATGTATGTATGTATGTCTGTATGTTTGTATGTATGTCTGTATGTTTGTTTGTATGTAGTCTGTGTGTATGTATGCCGGATCCGGAATGACCCCCCATTGGAAATCAATGGAGGACAGATCCGGATTACTGGTGTGTCCACACCAAACGGATCCGTCCCCATTGACTTCCATTGGGGGTCATTCCGGATCCGTCTTGGTGCGGATGCCTGGACCGGAGAGCAAACCGCAGCATGCTGCGGTTTGTTCTCTGGTCTGAAGACGGAACGGAATGCTTTCAGGAGCATTCCGTTGTCTTCAGTTCAGTTTTGTCCCCATTGACAATGAATGGGGACAAAACTGAAGCGTTTTTTTCCGGTATTGAGCCCCTTTGACGGAACTCAATACCGGAATTTAAAAACGCTAGTGTGAAAGTAGCCTAACATTGACGTCTCTGGAGAGAGGAGGGTGGAGGAGGAGGCTGCTGAGAGACACACAAACTGCAGTTTTTTAGCTCTGCTACGCTTATCACATTTGACTGTAGTAGGATGAGGCTCTCACTGTTGACAGTGAAGTAATAAATCAGTCATTGACTGGCAGCAACTTCATTATCCCTCCTCCTTTTGTGTGCTAGACTGGAGATGGAGATACTAGAGATAAGAGGCTAGATGAAGGAAAAGAGCAATAAAGCCCAGGAGGAGGCGTAATTCTTTACTAAGATATATTACAAAATTTCTTATATTCATATGTACTATTCATTTTTGAAAACTTGTTTATAACTGGAGGTACACTTTAATATTGCCATATCTGGGATGAGTTGGCAAAATGTTAGAAAAGTGATCTCTCAGAATGGATGTCTTTGTCTAGAATGGCGGTTTCAAATAAAAAATAGGCTAACTGTACGTCTCACATTGGATTATTTTTCACTCTTTTTACCCACCTTTCTAAAATGGCTTGCTGCCACATAGTAATTTTTGGTAATGAATAGTGTTAAGCAAATTAAACCCAACATAGTGGAATTCAATTCGAATTACAGGATGAATGATTTGACAAAAAGTATCCTGATAAGATGTTTACCAAGAAAAACCTTTCTGCATATATTAAAAGAACACTCCAGGCAAAACCTATACAATATGTTCTATCTAGAGCCTGTCCAAAGGAGGAGGTGCACGACACAAGACATCAAAGTTCACCAAAGATGCAATGTCATCATGTCCCACCCACTCATATTTAGTCATAACAAATCGACTCGGGTCTGCCTGGAGTGTTCCTTTAATCCTCTCCACTGTTCTATTCAATACATTTTATCTGAAAATGACAGCAAAACTTTGTGAAATGCTTTATATGTAGCAATGCTTAACGCCTTCTTTTCTTTTCACATTGTTTAAGCAGGTTTGCCGATGCTTTGTACTTATCTGATGTTTACAGACTGTCTCTGTTAAAAACCACAGGTTCACCCCATACGAGTGGTATAACCCACACCCGTGCAACCCTGACTCAGATGTCGTGGAAAACAATTTTACTTTGCTAAATAGTTTCTGGTTTGGAGTTGGAGCTCTCATGCAACAAGGTACTAAGGTCACAACTTGATTGTCAGACACCTCCCACAGTCTGCTTGGGGCCTTCTGTGCTGGTAAACTCCACTGCCGTACCCCTATGTTACACTGTAAACCCTTATGTCAGCTTCATGGAATGCCATGCTTTAATGTGACTTAAGCAGAAGGAGATTGCCATGCCTACTTGCTGTAAATGGCAAACTCCACAGTATAGACAACATAATGTCACGTACCTCTTCTTCCAGATGTGATTTTGTAATCCGTATTGAATTCAGTTTTCACCAAATAGATCTTACTATCCATCAGGTACTGATAAAAAGAAGGGCAGAGAATATTAGTGGATAGACCTTATGTAGTCTGGGAAAAAGCTTACCTTTACGGGCTCTGTAAATTCAAAAACTACACTTACCATGTTGTCTTCTTTGCGCCCATGGTCGGACTAACCAAACTGAATACCAGAGGATCCTCCAGTGGGCCCAAGCTCTTACAATAATGGACCCCCTAATAAAACAAAGCCCTTAAGGTGGGCCCTCTGGTGGGCCTAAGGGACTACAGTCTGATGCTGTTTGCGCACCTTTCCTAGCAACCATGTTAGTTCAGCCAGTGTAAAATTGTTTTTTGACCTTTTTTCACAATTAATTCATACGTATAACATTTGTTTGGAGAACTCTACTAAAAATCAGCAACCCTCTTCAATATCGCACAAGAATATTTCACAACCTTCTTGGGTTTATTTTTAGGTATTTTCATTTTTTAACAGCAAGGAAAATCATCAGACTTCAAGACTTCCATAAGCTCAGAGGAGGGTTAAGATTGGGAGATGGCTTACCCATATGTATTGCTTGATTCATCACTGGGTGGTAGTTAGCATCACTATATAGTTCCTCAGAGATGAGTTGTTTTAAAGATACTGACCCCAGACATTGTGTTCATTTATTTTGTATAGAGGCAAAATGGTAAAACATTGAGATCTCCTATTCTTCGTAGACATTTTGGTGGATAAACAGTAGCTCACCATGGAAGGTTTTTTCTGAGTCCCTTGTGATCCATCTCTCATACGTTTTCTTTACATCATGCTACCCTCTAAACTTTCTCAGCTAACTTTGTACTATAGTTGTTTCTTAAGAGATATTTTTCTGGGGGATGAAGGGGTAAATTGGCCCTGTCTTGATAATGAGTATAGCTAGTCCAATGGTAGAGGTTACGGTGGGATTATCATGTACCAGTTCCGTGTAGTTGGGTGGTGGGCCTCCAGTATCGTCTTCACTTGTAGACTCGAGGTAGTCCAGTCTAATCCTTTTTAGGCTCGAGGTATTCCAGTCTGACCTTTGTTAGAAGCACTTGCCAATACTGCAGTTATCACCTCCAACTAATGGCTTGATCGGGGGGGGGCATTAAGACAAAGAGTATTCATACTGATACTCTCCTGCTTGAATTATGCATCAAGAAAGAAAAGCACCATACAACTATTGCACATCATAAATACATTTTGGATGTTTGTCTTTTACAACTCAACACCCATTTAGACCATTTCCTGTCATGCTCTGTTAACTATTCTAAATTTAAAGGGGTTGTCCCCCCTTCTGGAAACCTGGACAGCTTCTATAAATATAAACATATAGGTCACACTCTAAACCACCATAACTTCACCCAGAACCATCCAAACAGGTAAGTCTTATCTATATACAGCCTGCTAAAGTACACCCACTGTACGCAGAAGGTAATTCAGGGTAGGGTTGGATTCTGAATATTTTAACCATGAAGTTAACATACATACAAATGGTAGTAAAAAAGAAACCATCTTCCAAGGGCAAAACTGTATATATGTCATTGTACAAACTATATTAAAAAGGCTCATCTCATGCAGATCAAAGGACAGGTTGTATTATAGCAGTAATCCTGAGTGCACAACGTCCTGTATGATGATCACTGTCTATGACATAAATTATAAATTATCTTATCCCAGGAGCAGAATGTAACAAGACATCATCTAGACTCATCAATCACATCTGTCCAATAACTTCTGTAAAGGAGAGATTGGAACCAATAGATTTTTATAAGCAAAAAGGATGAAGGCTGTATTAATATTACAGTCGTGAAAACGTAGATGGCTCTGTTGAAACTACCATCATGGATTCTGTTCTTAATGGGGCTCGAAAACACAAGTGACACTATTGTCATTAGCCTCATGAATTCTGGACTAAAACACAAGATGGCCGTGTTGACACAACCATCATGGCTTCAATTCTTAAAGGGGACTAAATCATAGAAGGCTCTGTTGACACTACTATCATGGCTTCCATTCTTAAAGGGGGCTAAAACAAAGATGGCTCTGTTGACACTACCCTCATGGTTTCCATTCTCAAAGGGAACTGAAACATACAGTCGATGGCTCTGTTGACATGACATTCATGGCTTGCATTGTTAAACAGAACTGAAACATAGATGGCTCTGTTAATCGTACCATCATGACTTCCATTCTCAAGGGGGCTAAAACACAGATGGCTCGGTTGACCCAATAGTCATGGGCTCCATTCTTAAAGAGGACTAAATATTGGCATTATTTCCATTGTGAAATGGGGTTAAAACATAGATGGCTCTGTTGACACAACAATCATGGCTTCCGTTCTCAGAGGGGACTAAAACATAGATGGCTCTGTTGACAGTACTGTCATGGCTTGCATTCTTAAAAGAGACTAATACATAGATGTGTTATCCTTAGGACAAACTATCTATGTTAGAACAGTCCTTAAAATTGAGTGTCCATGGTTATCCAGTGAGGGTCAAGGCCAGCATCTATACATGTGGTTGGGCCTGGTACCGTAGTGAATCCACAGTTACTGGGCCATATAATGACCAGCGTTCTGGTGTTCTTGATGCAAAAAGTATTCTAGACTACATTATTCTTGATGTCAAAAACATTGAGATACCAACTAAACAGAACCCAACAGAGCCTAAGAAAAATCAGTTTTATTTAACATAAGTAAGGCTACTTTCACACTAGCGTTATGGAATTCCGGTATTGAGTTCCGTTATAGGGGCTCAATACCGGAATAAAACGCTTCCGTTTTGTCCCCATTCATTGTCAATGGGGACAAAACTGAACTGAAGACAACGGAATGCTCCTGAAAGCATCCCGTTCAGTCTTCAGTCCGGAGAGCAAACCGCAACATGTTGCGGTTTGCTCTCCGTACTAGTTATCCGCACCTAAACGGATCCGGAATGACCCCCAATGCAAGTCAATGGGGACGGATCCGTTTGGTGTGGACACACTTGTAAACGGATCCGTCCTCCATTGACTTTCAATAGAGGTTATTCCGGATCCGTTTAAACGCTAATACAACCGGATCCGGAATTACGGATCCACAAGGTTGTATTACTCAGTACGGATCCGGCGGGTGAAGGGACCCGCCGGATCCGTACTAACGCTAGTGTGGAAGTAGCCTAATTAGAGTTCCATTTCTAAATGAATGTTTGCCTGGTGAAAGACATGGAAGGTTCTTTGAAGGACATGCGTAGTTCTTTGAAGGACAAAAATTGTACTTTACCATTCAAAAGGTGCACATTTTAAATAAAAATAATGAATTCAGTAATACGGTAGATTTCTAATTTACTTTTATATAATCACAAGGCACATGGAGAATAATAATTGCCTAGTGATGAATAGCCTGTTTACTAGAGGTTCACCTTGGTAGAACTTTACTTCCCAAGGTGACTTTTTTAGTAGCTTTTACATGCAGTACATTTGATGGTAATATACAGCCATATCTTACATGCAGGTCTAAATTCAGTCTCCCTGTGATTTCATATTGTAATAAAGGGCAGGAAGCAGGAAATCAATATATGGAAGTTGTTCATGGGTAGAGATGATCATTTTCATAATATCCAATAAGGGTAATCATGAGATAATCCCAATTAAATCAATCATTTCCTATTGCTATATTTGTCAATTCTGCTATAAAGTCCAGGGTAGATATGAATTACTATACAAAAGTTAGCAAGCCATTCCTGATACCACTATGAGTTAGGCAACATGGCATCTAGGAGATCCACTCATGGATCAGGAAGTACTACTTGGGTCTACTTGGGTCTTACTTTTCAAAAACTCTTCTTTACCATGGGTGAGTGAAGTCTTTATAAAGTTTGACTTTTCTTCGTGGAGATAGGGGCTAAAATTTCTATCACATTTACATTACAAGCCTTCCATTGAGGTGCCGAGACTGAGATGTTCTAGGATCATTTAATGCAACAACTGAGTATTACAAGCTGTTGGGTTCCACAAGCTGTTGGTGGAGTTAAAAGTAAGATCACATGGAATTCGCAGTAGAAATTCAAGGCTGAACCTTGGGTTTCTGTCAAGGTTTTGCATTTTACTTGACACAGGTCCACATGTGGCCTACCACCATTCAATGTAGATACCTCTGTAAGAAGAGGCATGTCCCCTTTCCACGAAGTGTGGAATTCTAGGGATTCCCCTAGAAAACAATGGGGCATGGATTCTGTGTGGATATCTGCAAGGATTCCATGAACAAGGCCTAGGGAAAGCTGCAGGTGGGATTTCACCTTTCTGTCTTGCAAACTGCATGGGTCCGAGGGAGGACCTCATCTTCTTACCTTAGGATGTTACTTGAGAAAATGTCATCCCTCTGCTATTCCCAGATTAATTTTGTTAATCTGGGAATTTTGAAGTTCAGTCTACACCTTGAGTCTCGAAATTTTATCTTTATTAAAAATATTTTCTTATATGCCTCCACTTAGAGGAATTCAAGCCTCAGTCAAAGATTTGTAGAAAAAAATGAAAGAATTCTTAATATTTTTGGGAATAAAAAACAAAAAATGTCTGCACTTCTTGTATGTTTTCTCTCTTTAAACCAGCATAAGCAGCATAAGGTGTTACAGTAATAGGTCTTTGTTGTAGAACGTGTCCACCTTTGTGTGTTAGACCCTTGTTTCCATCGTGTACAATATCCCAAGAAGTCATATCTCTGGAGTTTACCAGCATCCACAGCACACTGTGGGATGCAGTGTCCGCTAGTTACCATTACCTTGGGTACATGACAGTCAGCCCCAACCAGACTCTGCTTGTCTTTCAAGAAATATAAAAAAAAAATATCAACCATGTCTTTATGCATCAATTGCATAGTTCTTGTGATGGCAAGCGGGTCGCCAAAAGCTCCTTCATCAATGGAAGGACGCATAGTTTTTTTCCCCCCAAAATGGCCGTTTGTTCCATGGATGAAGGTGCTTGGCCTACAGAGTGTGAACGTTAATAAACCATGGATCATTGTGTACCCTCTGCACTTAGTGTCATGCTCTTCTTGCATTGTACAAAATGGATGTTGTGCTTGACTGGAAGCCGTCTTTGTTTCAATTCTTAAGTGTGATGATCAGACTTTCTCTTTTCTACAGAGCGTGAGCAAAGTCTGGATCAGGATTGGCTGTCATGTCTGCCATATTAAAGAGACTTCAGCAAGTATTGTCTCTGACCCAGATTCCTGATAGAAAAACTTGCATGCTGATGTTGTCCTGTATATATTAACTTGCAATGATCTGGGACTTTAGGCCAGGTACACAAGACCTCTGGCTCTTCGGGTGGGGTTCAAAGGAAGCATGCTGAAAATCCTTTTTATTTTTTTTCACAAAACCCGAAGAGCCAGATGCTCAAAATACTAGGTTTAGCAAATATTTCTCAAAAAATTTGGTGTCAGTCATAATCTACTGGTCTGGTTAATATTTAATAGAAGTTAAAGGTATCTAATATTATATAATGATACGTAAAATAATAATAATAATATAAATAATAAAAACAATATCCAAAAAAATAAAAATAATAATATCTAAAAATAATAATAATAATTTGTTTATAAAGAGTCAAAGGTCCAAAAGCACATGAAGAGAAAAATAATAAGACGCCAGCAATTGATTATTTAAAGTTACAAAACTGTATCATGTAAAAGCGCCACCTGTGTCCATGCACTGCATCTGGTAATGCAGCTCTGGTACAGGACCTTCGTCCTATACATCACTGGATGGGACAACCAGGGGCGCACCACCAATGAGGCCAGGTGAGGCGATCGCCTCAGGCAGCATCAGGTAGGGGAAAGAGGAGGGTAACAGAAGGGCAATGGGGACTGAGTGCTTTCATTGTGGCAAAGAGGTTAGGTTAAGAATTGGCATGTGGAGGCATCAAAGTGTTCGCCTCAGGCAGCAGAAAGGCTAGGTGCACCCCTGGGGACAACCCCTGTCCATATGCCCCGTTAGAGCGTATAAGCAACTGCTGCTGGGTTCTGGTTCTCCTACAGCTGGATCATTGGAGGAGAGTGATTGACCGGTGTGGTGTTACTTCTAGGAGAGGAAGGGTTCTGGATATAGGACAAGTAAAGACTTGAGTGTGGGAAGTAAAGATAAAATAAATATTAGCTCTTCCAAACACAAAAACCAACGTGCATATGAAATCATCCTAATCATCATAGTTTTTCCATTTACTGATCTTATATGAATCAGGAAACAACGCTGTTCAAATTGTAGTGGCCATCCTGGATTACTGCACCTCGGCTCCTATTAATGTGAATGAGAGCTGAGCTGCAGTAACACCGTACAGCCACTACACTTTGAACGGCGCTGTGCTTCCTGTTCCATTCACAGTTCTATTCCAGCATCGGAGGCTACAGGCAAGAACTGATTAGTAGGGGAACGGGATGTCAAACCCTTGCCGATCGGATATTAATGACCTTACCATGACCTTGGCGATAGACCTTACAAGGAAATTTCCCAGTGGGTTGGTGCCCAGGGGGCCACCCAAGTCCTCCTCTATGTCCCTAGCCAGGAACATAATGAGCAGAGAAACTGGAGGAGGAGGACAGGAAATGGCAGCTATTGATGGCCACCACAGAAGGACAGATTTTGGGGCAATATATTGTGCTGCACTGCGGTATACAATTCTGATGGGTCGGTATTTTGTCGCTATGGTATTGCTGACCCTACCTATATGTCAATTTGGACCCTCCTGACAACATTGGACCATTTTTAGGATTGTTTTCCAAGCCTACTTTAAGTTCCCAGTCCACCCCAGTTGAAGATAGGTCGTCAATATTGGGAGCCTGGAAAATACCTTTAACATATACCAGCCAAACCAGAGACACCCCTTATAGACTGTAGACTTGTAGACTCTGTTTCGGGGTTCTTGCTCCTGATCAGTATGGCTGTCTACAGATAGATGTTTCTGGTTTGGTTAGTACAAGTTAATTTGCATCCCCTGCTTCCTTACATACTTTCTCCCATGGAGCATTACTTGAAAAATAAATCTCCAAAATGCACAGTGTGTCTTCAATGAGAAACAGTAACCCCTGGAGGAAGTAGTTCAGTGTTGGGCCCTGAAGGAGGTAGCAGCAAGGAAACAAAGCGCCATCTAATTGACATCACTAATGAAATGCCTTGTTGTATGCTAATTATTCATCTGATTTCTTAGGAAAATGTACATTTCTCAGAACCCTCTAGACTGAAACACTCTAGACAAAAGGAGCAATTAGCAAATGATAAAGACTGAGAAGCCTTTGGGCACCACAAGATGCACTTCGAGAGATACTTCTTGAGCACTCTACGGTGTCACTTACGTAAGGGAGTATAGATCAAACCTGTTGACGGTTAATGAGATAGTGAGACGCTCCGAGCTTGCATCACATCAGGGAAACATGTAATTGAATAGTGAAAATTGCTTCACTATTGTAGCAAAGTACTTCATCACGAAAAAGAACTGCCAGGTAACCCCAAACCCTCTTCGCTTCATGTCTCCCTCATGCTGCAAAATATGAGGAATATCATGCGGTCATCAGTGTGGGATGTGGCCAAAGGACGTCCACTTCTATGCCTTTTTGTGACTCTTCCAGTCTCTCTGTATCTCTGATACAACCTGCTGGTGACACTCTAAGCTCAGTGGCCACTTCTGTCTGAGAACATCAGGCTTGAAGCCTCACAATGGCGCAGTACTGTTCATCAATTGTTAGGTGTTATCTTGGTCTCATGATCTCAAAATATGAACAGCATGATCAAGAGGACTGTTTAAATACCAATTCTAATTGAACCAGGAAATTTATTGGGCGATTCATGGATCAAACACATGTTGTGGATTTTGCAGTTAAGCTTCTTGTTAGAGAACAGCAAGTTGTGCAAAAAATACTGAAACATTAAACAGTTGGACGTGTGCATTTAGAAGCTTAGAGAAAGTTACATTAAGTTCACCTGTAAAGGTTCGAGTGCATTGTAGGTTCATCCTGAAATTTCAGCCACAAGCCAAATATCCCTAACTTTTTGCAAGTAGTGTATAGGAAAGCTGCGGTACCCGTTATATGGGTCATTTGGACGCAATAAAGATTGGATTTTTAATCATCTGGAATTCCTGTTCCTATTAGAAAGCTGACACTTCAGACAAGGTTTCCATGTTCAGGTTTTTTGCTGAATGGATCATAAATGGAGGTCACGTATATATATATTGTATGTCTATCCTAAGATAAAAAAGAAATAATACAAGGACAGACTAGATGGACAGGTGCTGATTTTCTGCCATCATTCTTTTATGTTTCAATGTTTGTATGTATAAAGGAAAGACTGGGTCTTCTTCCTGGCTTTAGCTGCAAAAACTGACTTAAAGGGGTTCTCCGAGCTATATATATTGATGACCTATCCTCAGGACAGGTCATCAATATCAGATTGGCGGGGGTCCGACACCTGGCACCCCCGCCGATCAGCTGTTCAGCGCTAATCAGCGCTGCCTCCTCTTCACTGTTTACATGCTGGCCGACACAGGGGTAGTAGTAAGTAGATGTAATTACACCTCACCGCCCCATTCATTTCTATGGGAAGAATCGCTTCCATAGACTTGTATGGGAGCAATTCTTCCCATTGAAATGAATGGGGCAGTTAGGTGTAATTACACCTGAGGATAGGTCATCAATATATATAAGTCGGAGAACATCTTTAAAGGGGTTCATCAGGATAGGTCATCAATATCGGATCGACAGCACCCCCGCTGATCACCTGTTTGAAGAGAAAGCCAAGCCAAGTGCTGCCTTCTCTGCGCTCGTATGAGCATTGCATTGTCTTCAAACAGCTGATCGCAGAGGTCCAACTCTTTGAGGATAGGTAATCAATAGCAAAAAGCGGAAAACCCTTTTAAGAAACCTAAACAAGGAAGCCTGAGCTAAAGCTTCTGAGAAATGACTCCGACTCCTTTGCTCTTGTAACAGAGATAAAGAATATAAGAGGCCTGTAGGTTGTGAAGCACAGTTAGTCAGCAAGTGATGTTACTATCTAAGGATGGATACCTTTTGTCCAAAAGGTCTTAGGACTTAGGACCTCAAATTGTGTTCTAGTCTGTTTTATTTAACTGTGGAAATATGTACGAGAAATCGAGAAATAGGTACAAGATAGATAGATAGATAGATAGATAGATAGATAGATAGATAGATAGATATGGGATAGATAATATGAGATAGATAGATAGATAGATAGATAGATAGATAGATAGATAGATAGATAGATAGATAGATTTGAGTGGCCTTTATCTGATAGTTCAGAAGATAAACACACAAATAAATTGAGGTATTTTTTATCATGTCATCTACTTCCACCATTGGTGAGGCACCTGCGGAAAAAGTTGCTTTACACTAATGTAGCCATTTTACCTTTAAACATCTCAAAATATAACATCTAAATTGCAGTTAAAATATTTTTGAAATTTTTTACAACTTATATTTACTTTACCGTTAAAAAAGGTTAAATGATAAATCAATCTGGAATGTTCTTACTGCTATAGTGCAGATAAAATAACCAATAGACTAAAACCGGGGCAGTGCTGGACCACGTAAAGTAAGGTATAAAAGTATTATCTATAATAAATAAAGCAGCCAATCAGAGTTTAGCTTTTTGACCCCAAAATCTAAAGCTTTGCTCCTCTCTTGATTACATTGAGAGGGGTACATAGACTTCCTGCAGGTCCCCTCTGTATAAAATGTCTTTGTGGATGTCCCTTAAGGTCTTGTTTTATAACGTCCGCTATGTCTTGCAACAGGATCAGAGCTAATGCCCAAAGCCCTTTCTACCAGAATAGTTGGCGGTATCTGGTGGTTTTTCACCCTGATCATCATCTCTTCCTACACGGCAAACTTGGCTGCTTTCCTCACGGTGGAGAGAATGGAGTCCCCCATCGATTCTGCAGATGACTTGGCCAAACAAACCAAGATCGAGTACGGGGCTGTGAGAGACGGATCCACCATGACCTTTTTTAAGGTAAGGAGTAGTGAATTCTTTAGTGTAAGTGGAGGATACTAAGGCCATGTTCGCACAGCACAGGTTTGCCATAGGCGAATCCACCATGGGTTTTTCAGAAAATCTGCAGCAGAAATGCAAACCTGAAACAGCCTGAACAACGCCTTATAATGCAGATTTACACTGTGCAGTTGCTCAAGATTAAAATACTGTAAATAGCAAGGTCAACTTAAAGGATTTGTCCACTTCTTTACAAGTGATGGCCTATTGATATTGATCAGCTGTCCTTCAGTAGTTCTGATGCCGAAACTACACAGCCCTTTCCAGCTGTGCTCCCATTCACTTCGGGGTCATTTGTCAAACAGAAATCCGCCTAAATTAGGTCTATTTCTGGCACAGATTGCAGCGCAAAGGTCCCTTGTGCCGCAATCTGCAACTTCTTCCTGCTCAGGCGTGTTTTAAAAAAGGGGGTGTGACGCGGGCGGGGAAGAGGACGGGCCGGTACTATTTTCTACAACTGTTTTAGGAGTAGAAAATGGTCTAAATGTAAGACTACTCAGAAGCTAGTTTACATTTAGAAGTGGAGGTGGATCCGCCAAAGTTATGGCGAGACCTGCACTTTTTCATAACTCCGGCGGATCCACTGCCAGGTATAGGTGTTATTAAGACCGGCATCTAAAATGCCGGTCTTAAAGAGGACCTGTCACCACTCCTGACATGCCTGATTTAATAGCTTCATGCATTCCCCATGTAATAACAATCCTGGAACATCTATTTTTATGTCTCTATGTTGTGCCATTCCTTTATCTACTAGAAGTTATGAATGAATTGCTAGAAGTCTGCAGTAAGGGTACAGAGGGGAGGTGACCAGTTGGGGGTGTACCTGCACAGACTGACTCTAGCCAGTCAGTGATGTCATTGTCAGACTGTGCAGGTACACACCCCCAACTTGTTACCTCCCCTCTGTACCCTTACTGCAGACTGCTAGTAATTCATTCATAACTTCTAGTAGATAAAGGAATGGCACAACATAGAGACATAAGAATAGATGTTCCAGAATTGTTATTACATGGGGAATGCATGAAGCTATTAAAACAGGCATGTCAGGAGAGGGGAGAGGTCCTCTTTAATAAATGTGCCCCCTAGGTTTTACAAATCTGTTTTTATTTTCTAATTGTACATTTATTTATTATTTCTGCATGGTGTGATGACTGTGGCCATCTTGCCTAAACTACTGTTAACAGCCATTCAAATGTATGGTTTACATCAGGGACATGGACATGGGAATCTGTAATCAGCAGATGATTTATGGACTTCTGTAGGTTGTGTGATTCAGACAAGAAACAAATTCAAACCCCAAATTAGACAAAATTATGAGTGAACCAGTCGAGATTTGTTTCTAGTTCGGACCCGAATTGCTTTGGGCCGAACCAAAGTTTCTCCAATGCCCTGAAAGTTTGTACATAACCTCCTGTAGCCTCCTAGGACTCATCATTTTTAGGAAAACTTGTTAACTCTTTTTGTTTATTTTTTATGAAGTTTTATTAAGTTTTTGAACGCAATGACAGCAATAGTAAAAATAGTAAATGATGTCTAAATGACACTGACATACATAGCTGTGGGTAAACGCATGTTTGATGGCGTTAATATACAGCATGGTTTAAAATCACACCACGCCGGTCTCATGCTTTTTCATATTCCAAAGCTTCTAAAAACTGTCCCTCATCGGGGCAGATTGTGTTTACACACACAGTGTTATGAGATAAAAAAAATAAAATAAATAAAAAGTGGCTTGGGGGACCAAGCATCCAAAAATTATGCTTTGACAGGGTTGGAATGCCTGCCCATACGACACACACAAGTGTTGATTGTCAGAAGAAAAAATGACTTGTTGTGAACAAGCCTAAAAAAAATTCTCCCTTCTAATTGGGAGCAGCATGAGTACAGTGTGGATGTGGAAAGGGTACGGTACAGATATAGTGGAAGCAGTATAGCATGGAACATACAAGGCTGTCTATGGGTAGTGGCAATAGTAGTAGTAGTTATAGTGGCGGCAGATGCTTTGCATTAATGGTGGTGGCAGTAAGGGATTAACAACGAGGAGCAGCAGCAGCCACATGGTATATGTTAGCAGGCAGGCAGCAGCAGGATGGAGGCAACAACAGCCTTACAGAAGATGATGGTCAGCAGGACGCAACAGAGGCATGATGGCAACGGTGGCTTGATGGAGGTGGCAACTGCAGCAGCCATACAGAACATGATGGTTGGAAAGTGGCATTGGTGACATGATGCAGGCCGCAGCAGCAGCTGCACAGAATGCTATGGTAGGTAGGCAGACAGCAAGAGTCGCAAGATGGGGCACCACTAGTGAGGCGAGGAGTATTCATGGAATGTATGATATATGCCGCATCATGAAATTGACTCCCCCCGCCCCTCCAAAAAAAAAAATTCATTATACATAAATGGACAATTTCCAAATCTTGATCACACAGGTAGATTGCTACCATACCTTGGGTATTGATGCACTAATCACATATATATGCTGCTTAAGTAAATCGAACCCTGCCCCCCTCCCAAAAAAAAATTATTTCAATCATGTGGAAACTAAATATACATAAACGGACTATTGAGGCATGACACTCAATTTCACCTTAATACACACAGGTGTTGCCACACCATGGGTATTGATACAGTACTAATGTACTTTATAAATGCTGCTTAATTAAATTGAACCCCACAAAAAAGGATTTCTGTGAAAATGGGAGGGAAAAAATGAAAGCATTTGCTTGCAGGTAGATGCTTCTTGTCTCCTCAATCCCTGTTTCCTCAGCTGCCCTGCTTCTCTCTATTGTACAAAACACACACAATTCTTCTTTGGAATCTTGGCCTTTTCATGGCAATAAGCTTGATTGATTTCTGACTGTCCCTGTTTTCCTGGCAGACACTGTCACACTCAACCACCCTCTTTTACAGCCCACTACAGAATGGAGTTCTGCTTGTTCTGCTAGGGCCCCTCCTTGCCTACTGAAGCACGGATTGGCTCATCTCGGCTGTCTGTCAGCCTGGGAGACAATCAGGGCAAGCCTCCCCCCACTTCCTCTCAGGGTCATGTCAGAACCCATCTTCATCCTCCCTAGTGCTTTTTTCCCGCCGACTTGTGCACTAAAATGACGCTACACTCCTTTTTAGTGGATTTGTCTGAAACCAACCTGAAAATATTCTTGTTTCTTTGCTGTCCAAAAAATATTCGGTCTGAACTGGTTCACTCATCCATAGACTACATTTTAAAAAATCTAATCCTAGACCCCTCCATTTACCATGCACAGAGCTAACACTCAAACATAAGCTCTCCATGTGCCTCTGGTGCAAGTCATGTGCGTGTTTCACTTGTCTGCGTCCTTTCTCTGTAACAGAGTTGCGGGGCAGAAAGTTGCAGATACCGTGAGTCACACAAATATGTTTATGTGACTTTCGTGTGACTTAAAGAGGACCTTTCATGGGTTTACATTATAGTAGGTAAATACCTTTACTTGCAGGGCACCCCCCGCTGATGCTGCCACCCGCCCAGGTTTTTCAAAATAGCGCTCCAGCGCCCCGCTCTGCCCCCCTGTATTTTTCGCGCTCAGTATGCTAATACTGAGCATCAGTACAGGGAGGAGGAGACGCCCGGGTTTCTCAATGGGCGTCTCCTTCTCCCTGCTTGTGCCGCGATCCAATCACATCGGAAAGCGCCACAGCCAGGGAGGAAAAAACTTTGGCATGTCAATATGGTGTCACAAAAAGTCCTGCACCCAGTTTAGTTACATTTTTCCCACTATTTTCATAAATGCCACACAATCACAGTCATTTTGCACAGAACTGCATTATTTGCAGCACAATTCTATGCAAATCACAGTAAAATTGTGGCCTTTTAACAGGCGGACCAGGTAACCCACTTAGTGACCAGCCCACCGGGACCAGCACTTTAGGTAGCTGAGGTGCCGACTGCATACTTTTATACCCTTGT
Organism: Rhinella marina; assembly: GCA_900303285.1. NCBI lineage: Eukaryota > Metazoa > Chordata > Amphibia > Anura > Bufonidae > Rhinella > Rhinella marina. The sequence continues at coordinate 136,021 of ONZH01003209.1, forward strand.
TAGTATGGAGGAGTTTTTGTAATCCTCAACCTCACCGACCACATTTCTGTGTTAGAAAAAGTCTAAAAAGTGCTTCATATATATGGTGCCTATTCTGAACACCATATTTCTCAATGTATTTACACCAGACATCTGGCCTAAATACATTGATAAATTTCCTTCACACAGCTCTATGTCTTTAGCTGCCCTTATGCAGTATACTGTATTATAAAACTTTCTGCCTGTAGCCACCACAAGGGGGAGCTCAATGCATAGGAATCTATGCAGTTACCATTGAATTCAATAATGGAAGCTGTAAAAATCTATTTGCCCTCAGCTCCCCCTAGTGGTGGTTGCAGGAAAATGCTGTGTTTTCATATCGCAAAAAGAAGATGGAGTAGATTGCGGACCCCAAAGTAGTGGTGTAGTTTGTTTCCATAGAAGGTAAATCACTGTATATTACATATTCCATTAAATGCTAACAATGTGAACAAATTGGTTTTTGCCCAGTTTTTGGCTGTGATTTTTCGATAAATTGATAAAAAAAAAGATTTAGATTGGTATTGGTGGTTATCCAACAGTATTCATTTTTGTATATGGCTTGTAAGGGATTACAAAAAATACTTGCATTCAATTATCCTTACCCACCTCAGTCAGTGCCTACATGAGTGGGTCTCTCCTGGCATTTCTGACATGTTGGGCCAGGAATTGGAAAGCAGCATGGACAGGAGCAGTGTCAGGCAAGGACTGGTGAGGATCAGTATGACTTTTTTTATTTTTAACCTCCTTGAACAATAGATAAAGAATTAAATACTTCTGGACAACCCCTTTAACCCTTAGGGTAGGTTCACATAGAGTTTTTTTTTTTTTTGAGGTTTTAAGGCAAATTTCCCTGCAGGCCAGAGCCAGAAGTGGATTAGGAAGGAATCAGAAATATAATGGAAGGACGTCTATAGCGTCCAACTAAAGTCCCTTGGGCCCACCAGAAGAAATGACTCTGAGAGCCCACCCTCTGTTTATATAGGATTTTAAAGGGGTTATCTGACCCCTGAAATATCCCCCACCCCTATATGCCCGGGCCCCTCACACACAATATACCTGTGTCGCTTCTGGTCCCCGCACGGCCGCCGCTGCTTCTCCCCGTGCGTGGATGAATCTGGTGTTGGGGGGGGCAGCCAATGGCAGGCGGTGATGGGGACAATGGTGATGCTAGGGAGGCTCGTCCCCGTCGCTGCCTGCCATTGGCTGCCCCCCTCCCCTGACACCGGATGTTTCCATCTGCGCACAGGGAGAAGCAGTGGTGGCCGTGCGGAGACCAGAAGGGATGCAGGTTCCGGAGAGCAAGGTAAGTACATTGTGTGTGGGGCCTGGGCATATGGGGGGCATTTCAGGGGTTGGATGAACCCTTTAAGGGCCCTGTTTTACTAGGGGTGCATTATTGTCAGAGCTTGGGCCCACCAGAGGATCCTCTGGTGCTCTGGTGGACCAGTCTGACCCTGGATGTCTGCTTCTCTGTCCTGCTGGATCCACTTCTGGCTTTGGCTGAAAAACCATCTAAACCTCCAAAAAACTCTTTGTGAACCTAGCCATAGTCTAGGAGGGCAAAATTGAACCAACTGGACCTCAAACCTATTTAGATAAACAAAAAACATGATGGACATTCCCTCTTAGTTCACATTACATTTCACCGGCTACATCCATGCTAAGAAGTGGAGGATGTATTTTCTAAACTGCTCAATTATTTCGAGTGGATGACTAATGCCGTCCCCGTTGTCTGCGAAGACCGTAAAACATTATGTTGGACATTTCTTCATTTTTTTTTTCCAGCGTTTCCTCTTGAAAACTCACATTAATTACCCTGCACCAGCACAAATCCAGGTTACAAAAATGTCATTGTTCTTTCATTTTGGTTCCTAAGAAACCAGTGAACTCTCGTTGCTATTCCAGTTTGCGTGAAATTAGTGTTAATTGAAGAATTCTCGGCTAGATAATTAAGGGGATGGTGAAAGACAAGAGCAGGTGTATGCATGCATAACTTGTGCCGGAGAAGGGATTTGTTCTGATCTGTTCAGGTTACGCAATCTCATTTTTTGAGTTTGCACTAAAAGGTTTTAATTCTACTTTGGTGACTTGTTTAACTCTGAATGATTACGTCAAATAGGATTTATCAGGAGACTATAAGGCATCCCACATCACGACAAATGTTATATTATCCACCATAAAAATATGGTGGAACTTGCATATGAAAAAGGTTGTTAGGGACTTGATATAGATCACCTATGATCGCCAAGATAGGGCGTCAAAATCAGAACAATGGGTATCGATACAGACACCTTTGAAATTCAACTGTTTCAGACAGCCGCCAACAGTAGGAACTGTACAGTGAATAGAAGGCCCCGTCCACTTTGTTGTTTCCAGAACTAATGCAGCTCCCATTCACTTGAACAGCTGATCGGTGGGAGCGCGGAGGGTTGAACTTCCACCGATCTGATATTGATGGGTTGTCTTCAGGATAAGAACCAAGAAACCCTTTTAATTCTTATGCCCAGCCAATAAAGAGACCTGTGTGGTCACTGCACAATCAGTTATAATTTTTGGGTCTACATATGCACACAGGTCACTGTCTGCCACAAGATCATCACACTCATCTTCTGCTGCTGTGGTCATTTTCATGATCTGATTGGAAACAGGATTTTTTATCTCTATATTCTTTTTACTAACATTATCTCTTGAGTAAACAGGTCTCTGCCCTCCTCAAAGTCAGTATACAGTATGCCCATGATGTGAGTGGCTAAAGACAGTTTCATCCTGTCCATTTTATCACACAACCCATGTCACTTGTAAACCCTTCCATTTTAAGCATCCCTTGCCATAGACATTAGATAGCTGGCTCCTCCATCAGATGAGCATACATGTGCCTGAACAGGGAAAGGGAAGAAAGCCACTGCAGGACACATACTGTATGGTAGTGGATTATCGCCTTGAGAAACAAAAGGAATGGGCAGTTGAAACCCAACTAACCTATCCTCATCTCCTCCAGTATCAGCCATATATATTAGATGTCCATCTAACATTTATCCAATATATTGTATACAGCCAGCTTAACACTTTCGCGCCCGGAGGTTTTTTCGGTTATGCATTTTCGTTTTGCGCTCCCTGCCTTCAAACAGCCATAACTCTTTTATTTTTCTGTTCACATAGCTGTATGAGGGCTTGTTTTTTGCGGGACAAGTTGTACTTTCCAACACCACCATTTAATATTGCATACGGTGTAGTGGGAAGCAGGAAAAAAATTCCAAACCGGGTCAAACGCTATTCCGCTACAGTTCTACAGGTTTCTTATTTACAGCGTTCGATGTGCATTAAAACTGATCCATTACTTTCATTCTACTGGTCAGTACGAATCCGGCAATACCTAATATGTATAGTTTTTTCCTGCGTTTTCATAGTGATAAAATAATTAGAAAGTTGCCCTTTTTTTTTTTCTTGTCAAATCTTGACCCCTATAACTTTTTGGTATTTATGTTGGTATTTATGTGTACAGAGCTGTATGGGGGCTCATTTTTTGCGGGACGATCTGAAGTTTTTATTGATACCATTCTGGGGTGTGTATGACTTTTTGATCACTTTTTATTTAATTTTTTTTAGAAAAAAAAAGCGACAAAAAACGGCAAATCGCCATTTGGACGCTTTTTTCCGCCACACAATTCGCCGTATTGGAATTTTTTTTTATATTTTAAAAGTACGGGCGTTTTCGGTCACGGTGATACCCATGATGTCTATATTTATTGTTATTTAGGTATAGGTATTTATTTTTTAATTATACGGAAAGGGGGGTGATTTGAACTTTTATATCTTTTTTATTTTTTATATATTTTTTAACATTTTTTTTATTTATTTTTTTACTATTTGAAAGGTCACATATGGGCTTATATATTGTGGCTTTTTTTTTTTTCTATATGAGCAATTATGGATTTTATAGACTCAAAAATCCATGAATTGCTCATTTCTTATCCTGGCCTGCCATCTAGTGGCCAGAATAAGAATTGCACTTTGAAAACTGTAATCCTCACCAGTGAGGATTACAGTTTTCATATGGTGTACAGACACCCCGATTGGCCACACGGGGTGTCTGTACACCACCCGGAAGCGAATGCTTCCGGGTTGAGACGCAACTAGATGCCGTGATCACGGCATCTAAACTCCGAGGAAGACGCCGCCGATGGCGGTAAGTAGCGGCAAGTCTCTGCTGTTAGAAACAGCAGAGACTTGCCGGCCATGACGCCCGCCGCACCCGCGAGCGGGCGCCATGTGCCCGCATTGCCCCAGCGCCGTACATGTACGGCGCTGGGCGCGAAGGGGTTAAAGAGGACCTTTCACCACTCCTGACATGCCTGTTTTAATAGCTTCATACATTCCCCATGTAATAACAATTCTGGATCATCTATTCTTATGTCTTTATGTTGTGCCATTCTTTTATTATTTGCACTAGAAGTTATGAATGAATTGCTATTTGCCTTCAGTAAGGGAACAGAGGGGAGGTGACTAGTTGGGGGTGTGTACCTGCACAGTCTGAACATGGCATCACTGCTTGGATAGAGTGAGTCTGTGCAGGGACACACCCCCAACTGGTCACCTCCCCTCTGTTCCTTTACTGAAGACAAATAGCAATTCATTCATAACTTCTAGTGGAAATAATAAAGGAATGGCACAACATAGAGACCAGGGGCGTATAAGAATAGATGCTCCAGAATTGTTAGTACGTGGGGAATGCATGGGGCTATTAAAACAGGCATGTCAGGAGAGGGGAGAGGTCCTCTTTAAGTAAGGTAGTAGGTGTTTAGATCGCTCCCCCTGTCTCCATAATTTCCAAAGACTCCAGCGGTGAGAATGGGGGCCTCCATTCCTTATCTGACCCTGCTTTTGCAACAGTGATATCCTGTTGTTGATATCATTCCATAACTACTTATGATATGCAGCCCTCTCCCCAGTGACATACTCACATTAGTGTCCAGGTTACTGGTGTCACCAAGGCAGGCATATTCCTGTCCTGCTACTACCATCATTTGGATAACATGGTCAACATTGACTAATTTTATCCTATGCACATGATGACACTGCCCCTGTCATAGGCAGCCTTCTCTTTGGTAATCATAGGTAATCATATGAATGTCAAGGTAGCTTCCTCCTAGTAAAGCAGCACGCTCCCCTTCTGCTGCTCTTATTACAATGGCCGATCTGGTTGGCTACTCAGCTCACAACACTGCCCCTATTATATTCAGCTCTGTCCCTGCTAAAATAATGAAATGAGTCGACAGGTCACTGCCTCCATCAAGATCAACGTACTCTTCTGCGACTGCTGGTGCCATCATTTCCATGATCTTACAACATCATTACACTGTCTCTGCCATGTGCAGCCACGTCCTTGTTAATATAATCATACAATCATATATTCATCTATATTTTATGTTCCTTTAATCATAGATTCCTCTTCTGCTGTTCTTTTGATTCCCGTGATCTGACACTGCCCCTTCTTATAAAGTGATTCCTCATTGTTAATTTAATTACAAATTACACTGTCAGCGTATATTCCTCTTTTGCCATGATTATCGTTACAGTGATCTGTCACTGCCCCTGTAACAACCTGCCTGGTTCTTAGAATATGTCTGTGTCACTGCCTCCCTCACAATCAGCATACACTTCACCTGCTGCCATCATCGTTCCAATTAGCTGCTTGGCTACTCATTTCATGACACTGCCCCTTTTACATGTAGTTCTTCTCTCAATAACATAACTGTAATAATGTCATTGGGCAGGTCACTACCTGACATAAAATAAGAACACTCTTCTGCTGCTGCTGTTTTATTCCCATAATTTAATATTACCCCTCTCATTTGTCAGCATATATTTTTCTTTAGCTGTGGTTGTCATTACAGAGATTTGTCTCTGCCCCTGTTACAACCTGACAGGTTCTTGTAATGTGTCCATGTCACTGCCTCCCTCAAGAACAACAGACTCTTCTTCTGCAGCCATCGTCATTCCCATTATCTGGTTGGCTACCGATTTCATGACACTGACCCTTTTGCATGTAGTTCTGCTCTCAATAACATAACTGTACTAATATGCGTGGGCAGGTCACTACTTGTCATAAGATAAGAACACTCTTCTGCTGCTGTTATTTTATTATTCCCATGATCTAATACTGTACCTGTCATACACTCTCAGCATATATTTATATTTTGCTGTGGTTGTCATTACATTGATCTGTTGTTGCCCCTATTACAACTTGCCAGGTTCTTGTAATGTGTCCATGTCACTGCCTCCCTCAAGAACAACAGACTCTTCTTCTGTAGCCATCATCATTCTCATTAGCTGGTTGGCTACTTGTTTCATGACACTGCCCCTTTTACATGTAGTTCTGCTTTCAATAACATAACTGTACTAATATGCGTGGGCAGGTCACTACTTGTCATAAGATCAGAACACTCTTCTGCTGCTGTTATTTTATTATTTCCAAGATCTAATACTGCACCTGTCATACATTGTCAGCATATATTTATATTTTTTGTGGTTGTCATTACAGTGATCTGTTGCTGCCCCTGTTACAACTTGCCAGATTCTTATAATGTGTCCTGGTCACTGCCTCCCTCAAGATCAACATACTACTCGTCTGCTGCCATCATCATTCTCACAAGCTGGTTGGCTACTCATTTCATGACACTGCCCCTTTTAAATGTAGCTATGCTCTCACTAACATAGCTGTATTCAGGGTAATGGACAAGTCACTGCCTGCTACAAGATCAGAACACTGATATATACAGTCCAGTAATGTCATTACAGTTTTGCCAATTTGTGTGTGCTGTTTTAGGTTTCTGTGCTCTTAAATAAAGCTTTGAACACTTTACTTTAGTGGATGTTTGGACTTTGTTGCATTTTACAGCTGGGTCCAACTCCTTGCTTCTTAGAAGAACAGCACATATTCTACTTCTGCCACTGTTATCATTTCTATGATCTAACATGTTTTATGTCAATTATGTGCTTCCTGAAGCTGGTAAATGTAATCAGCAAAGTCACTGCCTGCCACAAAATCAGTTCACTCTTCTTCTGCTGCAATCATTGTTTGACACTGCCTGGCCTTCATTAATCCATTGTGACCAGCTCACTATCTTCTTGAAGACCAACAAACACTCCTCTTCTGTTGCTATCATTATTCTCTCTCATCTTTTGGAGTTTTGATTGATCTTTTTTACGGAAAAATGTCTACTGTATAGTAGACCTCTCCTGCAGCTCAGTAATCTCAAGGACTCTACAGAGCGTGTTTATTGGTGATGTGTGGAGTGGTCCTGATGAAGGGTTTAATACTGATATTTTATGGTATAGTGAAACAGAGGGGCTGACGGTCCACACATTGTATTAAATCAGTGGGGAGGAAATAGGAATGTCTGTTCTCAGGCTATTTATTATCAGCCCCGCTAACAGACTTTCCTCACAGTACGGAAAACACTGAAGACGTGAATGAGATATTATCAGCCGGCGAAGCAACTGATGATTTCCTCCGAACAGAATTGTTTTTCATCAGTTAACAGTGCAGCCAGCGAGACAATTCCCATGCAGTGGACACAGTGGGGAAAATTTAGGGCTACATGGTGACCATATCACCTAATAGAACAGGGATGTCTTCATGAAACAACTCCTTTCATGGCTGGTAAATCTATAGGCACCATAGACATTAGAGCCATTGTATTCTGTTCTGATTCATTCCGTAATATGTCTTTATACTGGTTGGAGTTCTTCTTTAAGCTCTAGGCCCTCTGCATAGATATAGAGTGGATTGAAAACAATAAAATTCTGACTGCCTGCAGCTGTCACTAGGGGGAGCCTAAGAGTTTACTGCAGACTGTTCATACATGGAACGCAATAATAAAATTGTATGCAATAAGCTTATGAGCTCCTCCTAGTGGTGGCTGCAGGCAGGCAGAATTTTATCATTTAACTCTAGGACTATGCAGTGGATATTGAGCTCAGTCTGTATAAAAACAAATTCAGCTCCAACCACTATAAACATATATTAGGAAATTGGCAAAGAGTATTGGACCTAACGATGGGGAGCTGAGAGGTACTATGCCTCCCTGTAGGGAGCACCTAGTCGGTGTGAGCGCTGTTTTAGGCCATGCAATGCTCCTCCAGGAAAAAGCTATACAAATAAGCTCTCTTTCCAAAAAAGAAAAGAGTATATTCAGTTTAAGGCAAAACATTTAAGGCATGAATTTGGCTAACCACATTGCACTGTGTGAACAGGAGATGCTCTGCCAACAATATGAAAACTGATTAGGGGATGAATGATCGTAATAACGATCATTCGTCCCCAATTAATTTGCACCACGTTATGTGAAAAGCCTTTTAAATGAGTGCTGATCAACTTGATTGGCCCAGCCTTGACCTGTGTAACAGGTCTGCCCAGGTTTACGAAGATTTCTATTGTTTCTCCTAGGATAAGTCATAACTGTTAGAGGTTGGAGTTCTCATTAAAGTACTTCTTTCAACATACATTGCTAACGACAATTTTCTCTTCCTCCAGAAATCCAAAATTTCCACCTACGAGAAGATGTGGGCATTCATGAGCAGCCGGCAGCAGACGGCGCTTGTGAAGAACAATGATGAGGGCATACAACGGGTTCTCACCACCGATTACGCACTGCTTATGGAGTCCACCAGTATTGAGTTTGTCACACAACGGAACTGCAACCTTACCCAAATTGGAGGGCTCATTGACTCGAAAGGTTATGGAGTTGGCACACCTATTGGTAAGTTACACTTAATGACCACTAGAGAGCAGAGTCAAACTTATCAGTGTAGAGACCCCAAGACTCCATTCTCACAAGCCTAATCATATATGGCAGAAAGGTGGACCTAAAGTATAGTCATGTAATATGGATATGATGTATTTCTATTTGCATCCTCACAGTAGTAAGGTATAGATTTTGTAGTTGTAACCAGGTTTTTCTTCACCTGAGAAAAAGATTCAGTTTGCTGCCCTAGTCCTGTATCTAAATACTCATACCAAAGCAAAGTGGATTATTGGTGGCCCTTCCATAGCTTAGCATCTCATATTTATGCCAGCCTGTGCAACCATTTATCAGTAGAACAATAAAATTCTGATTGACTGTAGCCGTCACTAGGGAGAGCTTAAGAGTTTACTGCAGACTGTTCATACATGAGCTCAGGAGCTCCTCCTAGTGGTCGCTGCAGGCAGGCACAACTTTATCATTTAACTCTAGGACTGACTCCTGTACCACTATGTGAGGTTGGGGGCATCCGTGGTTGCTAAAAAACTTCCTTCTGTAAATATGTCATAAATATCAAAGATAGGAGAAGCCCAGGGGTATTCTCATCTTAGACAATGGGGGCATATCGCTAGGATATGCCCCCATTGTCTTATAGGTGCGGGTCCCACCGCTGGGACCCGCACCTATATCCAGAACGGAGCGGGGAGCGCTGCACCTGGAGGACCCCAGGTTTCCGGGGGTCCGGCCACCACCAGGCGCAGCTCCCCGCGTCGCTCATAGAAATGAATGGGAGCCGGGCCGTGCATGCACGGTGCGCTCCCATTCATTTCTATGGAGCCGACGGAAGTAGCCAAGCCAGCGCTCGGCTATTTTTGGCGGCCCCATAGAAATGAATGGAGGGCGGCTGCGCATGCGCAGTGCGCCCTCATTCACTTCGGGGGCTCCGTTCTGGAAATAGGTGCGGGTCCCAGCAGTGGGACCCGCACCTATAAGACAATGGGGGCATATCCTAGCGATATGCCCCCATTGTCTAAAATGAGAATAACCCTTTAAAGGAAAAAGGCAGTTTGATCAACTGTTAGGACCCCACCTAGCACTAGAAGAGAGGTCCTCAGTCCATTGTTCCTTCTAACTGCATGCTGACTAGGTAAGTGGTTTTGCTTCATTAGGCAGAACAGATTCCAGATGATATCTACAATTGAGGTGGGGGTCAGACAGTCCCCCAATGGTCCCCAAGAACTAAGCCAATGGTTCAGATGTGTGACAGCAGACTGAAAATAAACTTTGTATGTAGATGGGGAAAAAATAACTCCAAAAACAGTATTCGTCAATTCATACTACGTACTGGGGGAGTTTGATCAAAACCAGTGTAAAGGAAAACTGGAGTAGTTGCCCACAGCAACCACAAAGCCGGAATCTGATTGGTTGCTATGGGCAACTAACCAGTTTCCTTTACAGCAGTTTTGATAAATCTCCCCCAGTGAGTCTCATTTCTGAGAACTGTCTAGTAAAATCACAGGGCTCAAATTGATTACCATGACATTCCGGGGCCTGTCATAGTAATGTGCCTGCTAAGCTATACACGAGGCACAGCTCAGCAGACAGAGCGGAAGGATCTCATTTACCATAATAGTTCTCTGTATTAAAAGTCCAAATCACCGCCTTTCGCAATTTTGCACATAAAGATAAATAAACAATAAAAAATTAAACCTAACAAGTATTGCCGTATCTGAAAATGTCTGAACTATTAAAATATAAAAATATTTTCCTGCGCAGTGAACGCCGTAACGGGAAAAAATGAAAAAAAAACACAATCCGCCATTTTTTAGTCACTTTGTCCCCCCAAAAAATTGAACAGTGATCAAAAAGTTTGTACAGTACATACCACAAAAATGGTACCAATAAAAACTGCTATTCGTTCCGCAAAAAAACAAGCCCTATATACAGCTCTGTGGACGGAAATTTAAAAAAAGTTCTGATTGTTAGAAAATGGAGATTCAAAGAAAATTTTTATCTTTCTTTATACTAAAACAAACTAAAAACTATACAAATTTGGTATCTCCGTAATCACATTTACCATGTAATTTTTAGTTCACAGTGAATGCCATAATATCAAAACCCAAAAAACTTTGGTGGGATTGTGGATTTTTTTCAATTTCACCCTACAAAGATTTTGAAAGAAATTATAAATTAAATGGTTCCATTAAAAAATACAACTTGTCTTGCAAAAAATAAACCCTCATATGTGTACAGAAAATGTAAAAGGTTATGGCTCTTGGAATGTGGGGAGGAAAAAAACAAAAAATGCAAAAACAAAAAATGGGCTTTGTCTTGAAGGGGTTAAGAAATGAAAACTGAGCGCTGACTGGTTACTATGGGCAACAAGGCGAGTTTTCTTTCACACTCCCTATGATGAAGCAGCTTTATTATAAAATGACAGCGCCACTGTTATCCACAGACTGTGTGCGGTATTACAAAGCCACTCAAGCTAAATGGGAACAATACCATGCACAGCCTATGGACAGGAAAGGTGGAGGCTGAATATCAAGGCCATTTAGAGGCTCTTGAAGCGACAAATTCAGCTCTGCTTTATGTATGTGGATGCATATATATAACTGATTGCGTTAGATAAGGTTATACAGGCACAGCTCTAATACTTGCGGCCTAGTCGGCCGCTTAACGGCGTGCAATAAATATAAAGTTCACTTCAGGATGATAGCTTTTGTGATGTTCGTATCTTCTGACGACCAATGGCCAGGAAATTATTGTTTTTTGCAGCCATAAAACTCAGTTTTTGCCGCTGGAATGACAATGACTGAATACTTTTTTTTGCAAATGTATAAATTATGATCTGTTTTTAACGTAATAAACCGTTTCTGGGAAGTGTTGCTAGAAAATGCTAATACCGGTGACAGGCGCTCCGTGACAAATAGATTTCTGCACTCGGACAAACAGAGAGAAAATAAAGGGAAGCGGGACGTGACTGATAGAATTTCTGAAGAAAGTGAATAAATTAATTAGGGCATATCGTTAACTCCTCCTGCCCCGTAGAGTGTAGTCTACAATACCATGGTATGGAGGAAGGAGGGTGGGGGTTGGTTAATGCTTAGTGAAATGGGCCCTTTTAGGGCATGTTCACATGGTGGAAGATACACGACGGCAGAATCTGAAGAGTATTTGCCGTGGTGGATTTTATGTCATGGATTTGAAGTTTGAATGCTGTGGTTCTGACCCACTGTGGTGTCTGGGCCTAGAAAGGACATGCTGTATGAATAGTATCTTGGATTCCCATGGAGGAACAATGGGAGGCAAAATACAAGCAGTTTTTCCCTGGATTTCATTACATACTATGTGCCAAAATCCATATGGAAAGTCCACCGCGTGACCATGTCCTTAGAACTTTGGTGGGGTACTGGCATAGACGATATAACGACTTGAGTTGGGGCACCTCCATACACATTTGACGGTCAGACAATCCCAATGGCCACTTTAAAGAGGTTCTCTGGTTTCAAGATATTGATTAGCTATTTTCGGGATAGGTCATCTATATCAAATTGTTTGGTCCAACACATGGAACCCCCACCAATCAGCTGTATTCACCAGAAACAGAAGAGTGGATGGAGCTGGAATGAGAAGGATCCATCCACTGTGTAGCAGCTGTTTACATTAATGCAAATGGTCCCTGAGCTAAAGAACGCTGGTATGGCCACTACACAGTGGATGGAGCCAACTACATCTGTCTCCCTTCACTGATTAGTTTTCAGTTCAGGCGGATACCAAAAAATCAGATATCCACGAATCTGATATTGATGATCTATCCTTAGGGTCCTCAATATTGAACATCTAGAGAACTTTATTTAAGTAGATATTTGTCTTCTCTGTTTCTAGAGTCACTTTAAAGGGTCCCCCAAATTCAGGAGCTATCCAGTTGCCATAGAAACCCTAAATAAGTTTTGTTTCCCGGAGTGGCTGCTATGAGTTAAAAAAAAAAAAAGCCAATGAAAATCAGTCCAGTTACCTACATCTTGATTGGTGGGAAGTGTAGTATAGTATGTGTGGTGGGCGAAAATGAGGAGCTAAGGGGAAAAGGGCCATGATGACTTTTTTGTGGGGCTCCTGAATTGTATGTATGACACCTGCCTCGGGGTATTCTGGAAGAAATACCATTAAAAGGGTTGTCCTCAATTAGAAAAACATGGCTACTTTCTTGCAGAAACCAAATCACACCTGTCCATAAGTTGTGTCTGGTATTGGAGGTCAATTGGACCCAAGTGGATGGGGCTGAGCTATAATACCTCATACAGCCTGTGGGCAGATGTGGTGCTTTTTTTGCAAGAAAGCTAGCTGCCATGTTTAATGATGGACAACCCCATTGATGGTCGGAACAGTCATCTTCTGGTTGCTCACATTAGAGGGAGCAATGGTTACATGTCCTTCACTTGTCACCATTATATCCATAAGACTAGGACTACTCTACAATGATGTCTACCTTCCTTATATCCCTCCAGGTTCTCCATACAGGGACAAAATCACCATTGCTATTCTCCAGCTACAAGAGGAAGGGAAATTACACATGATGAAGGAGAAATGGTGGCGAGGGAACGGCTGCCCAGAAGAAGACAGCAAAGAAGCCAGCGCCTTAGGAGTGGAGAACATTGGTGGCATCTTCATAGTGCTCGCTGCAGGGCTCGTTCTCTCAGTCTTTGTGGCCATTGGAGAATTTATCTATAAATCCAGGAAAAATAGTGATATAGAACAGGTGAGAATGAGAGTCTCTATGGTCAGGCGGACTTTAGGTGGATATTATGATCTAGTCTACACATATATATGGCGTGAGGAACATTCCAGGACACAATGATATTATTGCAATTATTATTTTTATGCCTTTCCTATTCTAGATTATTTTTTTACCATTGATCAGATGAAATCCAATATACTCCATATAGTATAGGTGCCATAAAGAAAACAGCCTTCTAAGGCAAAGTCAACTTAAAGAGGACCTGTCCCCTCTCCTGACATGTCTGTTCTAGTAACTACTGCCATTCCCCATGTAATAACAATTCTGGAACATCTATTCTTATGACTCTATGTTGTGCCATTCCTTTATTATTCCTGCTAGAAGTTATGAATTAATTGCTACCAGTTCACATTGGAGGTCCAGATAGGTGTTAACAATTGGGGGTGTGTCCCTGCACACTGGCAGCACTGAATAAAGGCTATGTACACCTTCAGAGGCATTTTTTGTTTATGATTGCATTTTACTCATTTTCGGCTAAAAATCATAGTTTCAATTGGTCGTTATTAAAAATATTGAGCTATTCTGTCACAAAGGGTTAACTGTTTTTCTATTTGTGTGACTGCTACTTTCAGTTTCATTTTGTGCCGGTCATCTAATAAACTTTATCTCTAAACTACTAAGAGGTCATAAACACCTATTTAAGCCACATTCTTGTGAGTAAGATAAGAATTAAGCTATATTGAGTGTTTATAACGTCAGAGAGCAGAGATAAGGAGTCCATCAGCTCCTCAACTGATGGAAAAGAGATAAAATCTGCAGGCTGCTACTAAAGCATCTCCGCTCTGTACAGAGAAAGGGACTACATATTTTTAATAAAGACCAATTGAAAAAATTATTTTAGCTCAAAATGAGTACAATGCAATAATAATTAAAAAAAATATTGCCCCCAAAGGTGTCCATAGCCTTTAAATAATGTAAGACTGTGTAGGGACACACTCCCAACTGGTAACACCCATCTGACCTTCAGTCATAAACTTCTAGAAGAAATTAATATGGAATTTGTAAAAAGAATAAATAACTATTTTGACTTGCTCCAATGCATGACATATTATGGTGTCTTCTTCCCCTAAGCAGTTCTTCTAGGAAAAGGTACACTGCCCAACAAAGGCACCATACAAAATTGGATTGATTGCCTGTGGGCCCATAATATGGATATTATGTATAGCTTCGATGCGCATGACTTGCACCCTTATGCCCCTCTTAGCATTCAGTCATCCTTCCATCAAGTGGAAAGTTTTTTAAAAAGTTTTTGTGTTTGTTCATTCCCCTTTGTTTAAGAAAGTGCCCCGTGTACCACTGCATTTTGCATATAATTTATTGCTTTTATTTTGTGCATGAATTTATGGATTTTTTGGGGGATTTGTAACATACGTATATTTTCATTGATTCTGTTGCATCACTACTCCGCTATAATTATGATCTTGTTGCTATGCAATTATTATCATCATCATCATCATTATTATTATTTATGCATGTTTTTCTTTCTTTCATTCCTTTTGCATGCAAAGGCCTTTTGTTTCTTTTATGGGCTGCAGTGTAAACCCACTCACCCGTCCAACTCAACTTCGGGGACCACTCTCTCTACGGAATTAGACTGTGGCAAATTGCTTCGGGAGGAAAGAGGAATACGAACACAACCCTCTATACACACAGTATAATGTACATGAAAGGTGTGTCCCAGGATCCTTGCAAATGTTCCATTTTATTGGTATCACACAGTGGGCTTTAATACGAACTTGTAAATTATGTAGAAAAAGGATAATTAATAGTAAAGCTTGGGTTACAGTGCAATTTCACTGTGTAAGACTTAGTGCAGCCAGGTAATGACCAGCTGGACCCCACCACAACAATTGCAAGTCACATGAGGGTGTGCAACCTGTTTATTTGCCCAGTCATTACTGAAATGGGGCAACACTGGCCCTGAGGGCATGGTATGGGCACCTAAAGTCTACACTTGATGGCCAATGCCTACTAAAAGGCAACTGGATGCAGCTACACTTCCTAGTTTATTGCTTGGGATGCAGTGGCGTACCTTCAATGCAGGTAGACCTACAACTGCTACTGGGCTCGGAGCGAGAGGCTGCCCGGCGCTAACCTCCTTCCTTTTCTTCATGTAAAAACACTGCAGAAAAGAAAAAAATGTTATGCAGCAGCCACTAGGGGGAGCTCAATGCAAAGAGATTATTTCAGCTTCCAGTAACTGTGTACATCTGTGCACTGAGCTCCCACTAGTGGTGGCTGTAGGCAGCCAGCTTTATAATAGAAGGGAAGTAAGAGATTTATCAATGCATAGTTATCTGGTAACATAGTTTAGTAACATAGTAACATAGTTTATAAGGCCGAAAAAAGACATCTGTCCATCCAGTTCGGCCTGTTCTCCTACAAGTTGATCTAGAGGAAGGCAAAAAAACCCTGTGAGGTAGAAGCCAGTTTTCCCCACTTTAGGGAAAAAAGTTCCTTCCCGACTCCAATCAGGCATCAGAATAACTCCCTGGATCAACGACCCCTCTCTAGTAACTATAACCTATAATATTATTACCCTCCAGAAATACATCCAGGCCCCTCTTGAACTCTTTTAGTGAACTTACCATCACCACCTCCTCAGGCAGAGAGTTCCATAGTCTCACTGCTCTTACCGTAAAGAATCCTCTTCTATGTTTATGTACAAACCTTCTTTCCTCCAGACGCAGAGGATGTCCCCTCGTCACAGTCCTGGGGATAAATAGGTCGTGGGAGAGATCTCTGTACTGACCTCTGATATATTTATACATAGTTATTAGATGGTGTAAATTTACATTGAAAAATATGGTTTTCAGAATGAGTGCCATATTTATGAAGTCGGATAAAGTGGGTGAGGTGAAGGGTGAAGTTTTGTCATGGGGCCATATTAGGTCTGTGTACACCCCTGTTGGGAAGTGTTATTTGAGCACTGTATGGGCTAACCATTTGCACATTGTCTTATTGCATTATTTAGATCAGGGATGGCCAACGTGTGGCTCTCCAGCTGCTGTAAAACTACAACTCCCTCCATGCCCTTCTGTAGGCTTATAGCCGTGGGCAGTTTGGGCATGCTGGGAGTTGTAGTTTTGCAACAGCTGGAGAGCCGCAGGTTGGTCATCCCTGATTTAAACCCTATATGATGCACAGGGGCGGGCTGGGAACTTGAAGTGGCCCTGGAAAAAATACTAAAAGTGGCCCCATTTTGTAGTCGGGTCCAAATTGATGGAAGGCGGGGCCAACAATATCATATTGTGGCATATTATACCACCCCAACAGAGCCAAATACCATAGTCCATCACAAAATACTGCCAGCAGAACAAAATACATCCCCAAAAACTTCCACTGACCGGCCAAGAGGAGGGCCCAGATGGCCCACTGGGCATCAGCCCACCGGGAAATTTCCCTGTAAGGTCTATGGCCAATCCGCCCCTGATGATGCACCATAAAGGCAAAGGGGCATCAGCAGAAGGTACTATGCAGGGCATCATTCAGCCTAAAGCTGACTATAAATACAGTAATTCCACCTAATCTCCTCAAGCATGCATGCTCTGTTTGTCTGAGAGTGCACGTGTTCTCAATGGGAAGAGTAGAATAAGCCGCCAGACACCTCCGGCAATGGCTTACCTTTGGAGAGAACAAAGGATCAGCCATGGTTGCATTTGTCGTTGTCACCAGTTTCTGCACCCATATTGCTCTGCACACATCTTGCAACTCTTCAGATATGACTAATTTTAAAATTTGTTTTACCTCAGCCTAGTTCTTCAGGCAGTTGTCTAAAAAATATGGTCTTTTCACATTCAGAAATGATAAGACTAAAACTGTTCAAGCCTGTTTTATATCTCATTCTATGTAGCAGGAGTCTATAAAGAGAAGAGGAAAATAAAAAAGTTATCACCTCTTGGTACTGTTGGGTACCTCTTGGGTATATAAACTGGACTACTATAGAAATATCCAAGGGATTGGTAAAAAGAGTACTTTAGGAGATTTCTAATTGAGGTGGTCCCTCCACGGTCAAGCTCATACCACTATAAAACTCAGGGTCAAACTAATTCACCAGTCCATCCTGGCCAGGTTCTGGCATGATAACGGGCCCCAAAGGTCCAGCAGGAGACAACCACACTTAGAAACCAATTACACATAACCTATTACAAATTATTATTGATATGATCAATCTACACAATGATAATGATGTTTTAAGATGCAAATAATCTAGGGAAAACAGAACTCGAGAAGGACCTAGGCATTCTGGTTAGAAGTAAACTAAGCAGCAGTACTCAATGTCAGGCAGAAACTGCGAAAGCTGGTAAGATTTTAGGATGTATAAAAAGAGATAACTGCCAGTGGTCCCAATGTAACATCGTCCATCTATAAGGGCTACATCTTGAATATGGAATTCAGTTTTGGGAGATCCGGAAAGCAGATTATTAATGTGGTGGAAGCCTGAATAAAAGATGCCCTAAATGTGTGTGGTCAGTACAATGAACTGGTACAGAACTTTTTTCTTCCTAGGACTTTACAAAGGACTAGAAGGTTCTTTACGTATGGAGGAAAGGCAATTTACAAATGAATACAGTAAAGGATTTTTTATAGTTGGAGCAGTCAGACTTTGTAACCACGTGGGCCTGTATAGATGTTGGACCTTTAGGAACATTTCCTGGGGCGACCCCAAGGTTTTCCACTTGGATTCTAATGCAAAGTCATCCATAGTCAATAGGCTCTGTGCTAGATTCGGTCCCTTCTCTTGTCCTCTCTGGGCCCTCTGAAATAGTTCTTCATTTACTTACATTGTGATGCCCCAGATTCATGGAGAAGGGACACAGTGCCTACCTCGGCTTGGACGCATCTTCTTCAGAAGCTCCTTAGTGGAAACAGTGATTTTACATGTTTAGATCTATAAAAAAAATACTTTCTGTACAGAAATAGAATGCAGGCTCTCTCAACGTCGTCCATTAACTTAGCTCCTCTCGCTTCTATTCCTTCAAAAACCGACCAGTGGAAGGGCAGAGTTCACATTCATCTTTTATCATTTCTCCACTCGGTATAAAAAAACCTGTTAATGTGGGTCAATTTTCAAAAACAAATGGAAAGGTTATGTTGATCTGTGAAAGGTCACATGTAATTGCTGCGTACAGTGGAAAGGTCTGCTGGTGCGGCGCTCACGTCTGAGTGCTGGCTCCCTGTAAGAAAGATCCTGCACATTTATCATCTGCAGGAGCCATAAAAGCTTCGAGATGAGCAAATCTTCTGATGCTGATCGAGCAGTCTTAACCTCTTCAGCACAATTTTCGCTTTCAAAGTTGTTTTATTCTAAAGGTTAATGTTTTCTTTAATGTCTACAGAGAAACATGCTTAGGAGGTCTGCATATTCTGTTGTCCAACCATGGGCAAGAAGGACCAGCTGGTGGTAAATGAGTCCAAAAATTGGCCTACACTTTCCTTTCATCGGCACCCACAACATACTATAGTCTGCATAGGTTAAAAACATAAAGATCATGTTGACCCACCTTACGTATTCCTCGACATAAAATCCTCACCTCTTTTCCAGGTGTCTAACCAAAGGGCCATGACCATTTAGTTGTGTCGGGCCTGTATGTCCCTCACAGTAGGTCTGGCAACAGTGGAACTCCAACTGAAGCTGCCGGTGGGGCTCAGCGGGATAATTGGCAGAAGGTCCAACACTGAAGGTGGTTTTCATTTGCACTTACCTTATAAATTCTTCAGCCACTGACCTGATTAATTCTTATTGCTTCAGGGTTTAGGACCTGGCATGGTAATGAAATAAGGTCCTCAGATGGCTATAGTTGGACATAACTATGATCACTGGTGCTGACAGTGTTGTCATCATGTTGTTGTACCTCCACTATAGATCCATGAAGACTAGTGGCTAGAGATGAAAGAATAGCTCAAAATCTGATTCAGGTTCAATTCAGCAGAATCAGTTGACCAATTCGATTTGAGTCCAAATTGATTCCACCTGAATCAAAACTGCTCTAAGTGGCCTGAAAATTTATGTATGACACTCTGAGGTTCCCCAGCGTTAGACTGGGGTTCCTTGGGCCCATCAGAGAAAATTATTCTTGGGGTACAACCCCAATATCATCAATAAACTCCAATAGGTTTTCAGTCAAATAAATAGACCCTAGTGGCAACGTCTCCAAAGGCAACTTCAATTTTTTTTTCTCTGGACTCTCTATGATATCAGAGCCTGAGCCCACTGGAGGATCTTCTGTTACTCTAGTGGTCCTCAAGGATTCATATTTTTTTTGTCTCTCACTGTTTTAAAAAAAACTTTTTTTTTTTTTTTTTATTAATTTTCTCTCTCTCTCCCTCCCTACAAAATTTGCCTGAATCAAATCACCCAAAATTTGGATACACCTTGAAATTTTACAAAATTTAGGTTGAAACCCACCCGTTTAGAATTGATTCGCTCATCTCTACTAGTAGCAAATTAATTTTTTTTTTTAATTGGGGGTGCTTCAGGTTCTTCTGCTACTGTTAAAACACCCTTATAATGTGTTCCTATAAAGCAAACATCTAAGTGCAAATATCTAAAAACAAAAAGGGACTATTTTTAAAAAATTTTGTGTACAAGTGATTGCTGAATTATACCCTAACCCTATAAAAATCCAATTAGTCACTTGCATTGTGTTTTGGGTTGCAACTCTGACTGCAGCACTCTATGATGTAGGCCTGCTCAAGGACATACATTTCCAATCCATGAGACTTGCCACATGTCTTTTATGTTTTTGAAATTCTGTATGTGCTCTTCTCCTCTGTATGACATTTACTTCATACACCCAGAGCCTTGCGTATGACACTTCAAACATGTCATGTGATTGAGAACATTGCAGGTCCCATGTCCTCTGGCGATCCTTGCACCCACATCCAGCGTCTTCCCAATAACCTTTCACTTTTTATTTTTCATTGCTTGTTTTTTTTAATACGTATCACTGCTTTCTGTTGTAACCTCACGCCGTATTGCATGACCTCAGCTACATTTACTGCGGAATTAGAGGATGAAATGTTCTCTACCCGTAAGCCCCGCTGCAGATAGCTCGGCTTCTGCCTTCAGTGAACCAGACCAAATCTGAGAACTTGCATCAAAAGGTTTTCTTTCTCCAGTAATCTCTTCAGAAATATAAAACATTCGGAGAATGCCTTTCTTAGTTAGGGCAGAATACTGTGGTCCTAACAAATATAGGATTCATATTTTGTTTAATTCTTTTTTGAAATCTTCTTCTTTTAATCTCCGGGTCCAGGAGCCATGTTATTTCTCAGACTTCTTTAATGGGAAGCAGGGACAGATTGGGAACCTAAAGTGGCCCATATTGTAGAAGGGTCTAAATTGACAGAAGGCAGAATGACAAAAGTAGGGGGGTCCGCAATACCATAGCGCAAAATACCACATATCACAGTGAATGGTGGCTTGGGTGGCCCAACAGGGCAATGAGCCCACCGGGAAATTTCCCTGTAAGGTCTGTGGCCAATCCGCCCCTGACGGGAAGGTCACTGTTAAAGGGGTTGTCCAGGGCTTTCAAGTTATTTTGTTGGTTTGGAAATAAGATTTAATACAACTAATTCAGTGTAGTAAGCAAAGTTCTCAGTATATCAGTGTGGGTCATGTGGTCTTGGCAGCTCAGCAACCCTTTCCCCCTCCCCCCATGTTGGCACAGGACCACTGGTGTAAATGGTTGGAGGGTAGCTGGTTGGCTCAGTGTATTAACGAAGACAGAGAAAGGTAATGACTTATATGTTGAACAAAGCCAGAAAGCCACATCACTGGTCTCAAAGGGAAGCTTTCTTCTTTGCCAAAACCAATACAGAAGTGGTGCTTACAGTTCTGATATTCTGCCAACAAAACTTCCAAATTTTATTTATCCTATGGACATCCCCTTAGTTACAGGGAAAGACTAGGGTGCAGTACTGTCTGGGTCTCCATAATTTACAGTGAAAGATAGGAAAGCAGTATTGTCTGAGACTACATAATATACAGGGAGAGACAGAGGCAGTACAGTCTACACCTAAGGGCTCATGCACACAAGCGTATTTTTTGTCCACATCCGATCTGCATTTTTTGTGGGTCGGATGCGGACCCGTTCACTTCAGTGGGGCTGCAAAAGAGGCGGACTGCACACAGTGTGCTGTCCTCATCCGTATGTCCATTCCGTGGCGTACGCAAAAATATTATGGGCTGGACGTTCCGTTCCGCAAAATGCGGAACAGACATGGCCAGTATCCATGTTTTGCCATCAACAACAGGCAGGGCCAGACTGAACTCTAAACTAGACAAAACTAACCAGACAGGGGGGTGACCAGTACATCACCCTGGCAACTAAACCAGTAGGCTGCCAGATTAACTATTTTCTTGCCTATATTCAGCCAAGAGGGATACACAGTGCATGAAATAAATTAAATGAACCCTTTTAGCAATAATTAACACTTGCAGAAATCCACCAGGGAGTTGTACTTTAGCAAATTTTTGTTTGTCATAGGTTTCTTTGTGTCAGCTCTTACAAGCAGAACACAGGAGAGAGCAGTGTGAAGTAGCATGTTATAGGAATACACTGCAGATTCTGCACACAGCACTCACAAATAGTGTAGACAGTCAGTGCACAGTTTTATAACTCAGTCTGTAGCTGATCATTGTATGGACTCACCTTACTTACTATACTTACTATATTACTGCACTCTTGGTCTGTTAGATAAGGCAGAAATTATATCTTCAGCAGCACTATTTATACAGTAGATATAGAGGCTCAATGAGGGCAGAGCTTGGTGGGAAGAGGGAGGGGTCTGAGAGCTTCTAGGAGGGATTTGTTAGATTATGATATAATTCTGTAGTTCACAAGAAGTCAGCCACACAGGAGAGACTAACACCCTGTCTACACAGGAGAGCATGCTGTGGACTATTAGTTAAAGGGGTTGTCTCACGAAAAATATTCTACAGTTTTCAAACCAGCACCTGGATCTGAATACTTTTGTAATTGCATGTCATTAAAAATTTTGTATAGCTACTGAGTTATTCAGTAACATGTATCTGTATAGGACCACTTAATTTCTTATTTCTTTGACCTATTCACTGAGCAGGCCGCACATGCTCAGTTTCAACTTTTAACTGCCTACTGAGCTGTGATAGGCAGAGCTGAGACACGCCTCCTTAGCTGCAGCAGAAAAGACACTCCCCTTGAGCTGTCAGCTTGATATAAATCTAGCAGATCAATGAATGGGCAGATCTCTGGGTCCATGTGAGGTACATGGCTGGTTCTAGCTTTGTTAGAAAGGTATTGTCATGGACTATATGATGTCTGATTTTCATTTTTTACATTATTCGTGGGATAACCCCTTTAAATGGAAATAACATGTCCTAGCTGCTCATGTTTAGTATATGTTTTCATCAAAATGCATAGCTCCACTCACCACGTGAAGGTAGCCTCTAATGAATGGGTCCCTACTCTAAAATGGCACATTGCCACATGGCGACCACCGCCCCTACAAGGCAGCACCTGCAAGCAGCGAGACCCAGCAGTCCAAACGCCCCAGCCATCTGGCGAAGGCACCTGGCACCGGACCCCTCCAGGACCACAGCAACAACAGCCACCGCACCACACAATGTGAACAGGTCTCAAAAGCTCACCTCTCCATGTGGATGTGCATTCCATGTCTAGTACCGTGAAACATTAATATGATAACACAGTATGCAGTAAGCTCTAAAGCTCCCACTAGTGGTGACAGTAGGCAGTCAGAATTCTATCTTTGAGCTTTATGACATTGCAGGGAATTAGGAGCTCTGTATCGGAAAAACAGAGCTATGACCTCTTTAAAAAATATAAAGAAATTAAGTAGCCCAGAGTTTATTTTTGACCTAAAAACAACAGCATTAAAAGGTGAAGATTGACTTTGAAAATCAAAGAAATGAAACACCTTTAAATATGAGAGCCCCATCCATTGGTCACTTAGCAGCCTCACTCCTCGCTGTCCCTCCTAAAGCCCCAGACAAAAAGGTATTTTTCTTAGCTACTTTTTCTAGTCACCATTGAACAAGGACCATCATAAATCTGACATCACAAGGAGATACAGCACATTTCTCTCCCCTGTAGTCACTTCCCCCTGAACGTTACTGCACTTCTCTACCGTGTGCGCAGCACAGATGGTGATTAATGATCTGCCCAGGAAAGTATGACCTCCTAACCTACAAAATGTCCATTAAAGAACTCGCTGCCAGAATCCGCCAAGGTCTCAATCAGGGACTTGAAATAACTTTCTGTGGACTAATAAAATACATGAAAAGCCAGATGCTGAAATAACTGCTAGCTGCATGCTAGGTTCTGTTATCTATGTCATACCGTACTATCTATCTATTTATCTATCTATCTCTCGATCTAATGAATCTAATCCAGGATGGCCTTTACAATTTGAACAGCGCTGTGTTTCCTGTTCCATTCACAGTCATTCCATAGCTAGAGGTAGGGGTGCAGGATGTTTGACCTTCTGCAATCTAATATTAATGACCTATCCTGAAGATAGGTCATCAATACCAGGAGCCTGAAAAACCCCTTTAATTTACAAGTGCCAACAGGACGAGATCAGTGTATTTTAACAGTCCCAGACCTGTCTAAACCCATATACAGTGAGCTCCCGCTAGTGGTGGTTGCAAAATTTGATTATGTTACTTCATGACTGTGTGAGGATTTGGAGCTTGCTGCTTTAATTAAGATTTTCGGACATAATCTTATATATCTCTCATAGCTATCTACAGTATCTATCTATCTATCTATCTATCTATCTATCTATCTATCTATCTATCTATCTCCTACCTATATATCTATCTATCTCCTATCTATCTATCTATCTATCTATCTATCTATCTATCTATCTATCTCATATCTGTCTATCTATCTATGCTCATCACATGTGGCCATATCATATGAATAAAGCCTCACTCTGGTAAACCTCACATTGTTTTAACCCCTTCCCGACCGCCCATGTAAAATGAAAAATACAAAAATAATTTAAAAAATGAATATCATGGGCATTTTTATGTACAAAAACACCTGTACTATTAAAATATAAACATATTTATCCCATACAGCAAATGACAAAATGAAAAAAAGTCAAAATGGACAAATTGCCGTTGTTTTGGGGTTTGTTTGTTTTTTGGTCACTTCACTTCCCACAAAAAAATTTAATAAAAAGTGGTCAAAAAGTCATACACACCCAAATGGTATCAATGAAAAGTACAGATTGCCCTGTAAAAAATGAGCCCACACACATAAAAATAAAAATAAAAAGTTATGGGGGTCAGTATATGGCAATGCAAGGAAAAAAAATATTTTTTTCCAAAGTTTTTATGTTTTTTCAGAATTAAAACACAAGAAAAACTACACATATGTGGTATCGTTGTTATCACGCTGAGCAGAAGAATAAAAGTAAGAGGTTAATTTTACCGCAAAGGAAATGTGTTTTTTTATAATTCCACCCCTCATCTGGAATTTTTTTCCCCACTTTTTACCACATTGTTTGCAGTCATAAATGGTGCCATTAGAAAGTGCATCTTGTCCTGCAAAAAGTAAGCCTTCATACGGCTACGTGAATGAAAAATAAAAAAGTTATAGCTTTGGGAGGGCTGGAAGTTAAAAAACAAAAGCGAAAACACTGAAAATCACCCGGTCTTGAAAGGGGTAATCAGACCGTACATTAGAGATTTTACATGTCGGAAAAGTCGGGTTTTGATTATTTTCTGTCGACAGTTGGTGAAATCAAATATCTATGGAAAAGTTAATCTGCAAACATGGACTTTTTAAGGTTGTTGACAGGTGCTGATATTACAAAAGTCATCCATGCTGAAGGACAGATGTACATCCCATCAATGGAAGCCCACAGCAGAGTGATTGGTGAATTGTAACACATGGTGTTGTCATCCATAAAAATCACCTGTTTCACCTGTACTTGCTGACACATGGTTCTCGACCATGTGGCACACTACTGCCCTGTGCCAGCTACTGCGAAATTCAACCATAGGCAACACACCAGAACTTGTGTCTGGCAAGGAATTTTGAAAAAAGTAGGGGATGTGGGATAGGTATGAGATTTTGGAAAATGTTTAAATTGGTCAATCCTTGCTCATTAGAAGGGCCTCTTAACAATAAGCGGATCACAAAGTGTCCTCCTGCTCTGACTCCAATGAAAAATGAAATTGTGTAATCAGGATCGAACTTGGGTCCCCTGGGCCCACCAGAGAAAATATTCTCAGGGCTCAACCCCCATATCATCGATAAAGACTAACAGGTTTTGAATCAAAGAATTAGACCTTGGTGGCAAGTAAGTAGCTCCAGATGCAGCTCCACATGTTTTTTTCTACTGGACCTTTGGGGCCTACTATGGCTTCAGAGCCCAAGCTCACTAGAGGATCTTCTGGTACTCTGGTGGCCGCACTGGTGTACATAGAGAAGTAAGGGCCCCATAGCAAGGATCAAACCAGGCCCCCCACACAGGACAGAAGGGTTTCTGCCTAAACCCTTTTCAATGACCTTTGGGCCATTTTTTCTACTGCTTCATTTGCTAAAAGTTGTTCCTTTAGAGGGTAGAGTCCTGACCAAGTTTTCACCTCCAGTAGAAGAGGAGATGATCCCAACTAAGACTGGGCCCCCTCTCGCCCTGGGCCCCATATTAGTCACATGGTCTGCCGCTATGGTAGTTCAGCCCCTGCTGGTCAGTCTGACTGTGTGTAATATAGGACAGGACGGATCTGACAGAGAAAGATATGCTCTCTGTAACTGTTCTCTGCTTTGGCCAAGAGATGATGACCCTGAACAGAGGACCTCCCTTCTCCAGTAACTCAGAATTCCCTAATAAGATATATGAACATAGATTTTCCTAACTAGACAACCCCTTTAAAAAAAATCAAATGTGAAGATTAATTCCCGATATTTTTCTGTTTAACTCTATGATTGACTGGAAGAACCAATTACGATGTTATAAGCAGTTTTTCCAGGCGAAAATGTGGACATTTGAGAGAGTTTCTTGCTACATCAGCAGTGAGAACCAATTATTATTTTGCCTGGGCTGCGTCTCTGCAGCCAATTAAATAAAGTATATGTCATAGTTCCTCAACCTACAGCTTCAATGAAATCATTCATCTGTACTGTGCTGATATAATGTGGGTCAGTGACGACTTCTGGCTTCCGATACGTGATACTGTAGATTACGAAACGGTTTACACATATATAAATAATCTCAGACACTGTTTCTATCATCATAGTAATGATAACAGCACAAGGAGATGGATGTGCTGTTCTTTTTGGGGACAGTGACCAGACCACTTGACATTTCATTTTTCCTGCCGTGGCCTCTACAAGTCTAATATACTATTACAGATGTAACAAATGTTATTATTGTCGATGGGGTTGATTACGCTGATAGCAGTCAGTTTAGCACGCCGTTCATAGCCTTGATATTAGTACAGTGTAAAGCGCCATGACGTTCATCATGTAGTGTGCCGGCAGTAATGATAGTGTTTGCTACATCTGTACATCTGACCATTCAAATGAATGCCTATTAAAGTAATACATGTAAAGCACCTTTAAGAGAAGACATTGTAAAAGGGTTTGTGTTCTAAGTGTTATGAAACAGAATGCAGAGGATACCATTGGGGACCACCATCAGCAAACTCAAAATCTGCTTCCTATATTCCTTCAACACTACGGTTAGTAGACTTAAGGCTACACCTAGGTGTTCTCCAGAGCCTGCCACAAGACATGTTAGAATTAGCTGCTAGGGACCCAGGTTACATCTTCATAGTAAAGGGGCCATAGTAAAGGTAGCAGACCTATGAGATGCTAAGGAGTAGCAGGAGAGAAGTACAAGTCAGAATCAAAGCTAGAAGAGACAGTAGGGGCCAAAGCAATAGACAAGGAGTTAATCCAGAAACAAACCACAGAGTGTATGCCAGGAAGGTCAGTAGAATCCAAATCAGTAGACAGGGAGTTAATCCAGAAACAAGCCAAGGTCAGTCCAACAGGAATGCAAAGCTGACTGAACACAGAGCCAGGAATCAAAATCACAGGCAAAGACAACAGTCAGTGACAGACTCCATGGCTCTGGGATTCAACACCGAGCCCAAAAGATGATTGGCTCTGCATCCAGGCTCACAGATAGGTTGACCAACCTGGGCTTGGCTGGTAGACATAGTAACTGTTCTACAACTGCTGTGCACTGGATCATAGCTCAAGTAAATTCCCAACACTAAAAAGATGTGCTGCCACATGGTGCCTCTGTAAGGGCTTGTTCACACATCAGTTATTTGATCAGTTACTTCCATCAGTTATTGTGAGCCAAAACCAAGAGTGGAGGCTACACAGAGATAAGGTATAATAGAAAGATCTACACCTATTCTGTGTTTTTGACCCGCACCTGGCATTGGCTCACAATAACTGATGGATGATAACTGATCAAATAACTGAAGTGTGAACAAGGCCTAAGAGGTGCATATTGACTTCCAGGGGAGCCACCAATAGGTGACACTTGAGAGACAGTTTTTTTCTTTCTGGAGGAGAGCTCCCTACCAGCTACATCTGCACAAGGAGATTTAGTATCTTACAAGATGCTATTTACAGAAAGCAGTACAACCATGACTTACAGTACCACATGCCTAGAAAGGAGAGTCTGGCAGCCCTCAAAATGAAGATCCTCCATTCAACCATGAACCACTTCAGCTTTGCTCAGGCTCCTAAGAAGGCTTGAAACAATGTACGTATCTAATGACAACCCATTCTTCTGGTTCAATAACCAATAGTGGAGATATCCTTCAAATATTTTCTACATATTTCCACTCATTTTGACTTTTTATTTTGATGACTTGGGCTCTGGTCTGTAAAACATCACTGCCATGCATAATAGAAAAGAACAAAAGCAGCACATTCTGTAAAATCAGCTAATTGGAGATAAAATTAACAAAGTCCTCATCACCATCCCTGCTGTGATCACAGGA
Source organism: Rhinella marina (assembly GCA_900303285.1). Taxonomy (NCBI): domain Eukaryota; kingdom Metazoa; phylum Chordata; class Amphibia; order Anura; family Bufonidae; genus Rhinella; species Rhinella marina. The sequence continues at coordinate 164,570 of ONZH01003209.1, forward strand.
AAAGACGATGATTCCGAGGAAAGTTCACGCTATTGTGTTTTTTCCTTATTATTAGCAGAACAAGAAACTGTGATAAAAATAAGAATTAATTTTGTTGGCTCTGGAGACTGTGAGCTTGGGGCTCCTAGATTGTAAATTATTATACAATGACATGGTGCACAATGCTAAAAAAAATTAAATTCATCTCCTAACACAGCAACGTCCTGTTATTATTAAAAGTCCAACAGCGTTCGGTCTTTAAAGTTAATATAAAACTTCAATTAAATCGACGTAAAGAGTGTCCTTCCTTACCTTTGCTTTCTTGGCTGGACATAGCCCTAGACGTGTGGCATGAGATGACCAGTTTGAAAAAAACATAATTTAGAGATACTCTATCTGGAGATGTATATGAAATATTTGTCTCTTTGTAGCCACCTAGTGGTTACGATGTGAACTGGGCACTGCCAAGCATTTTTTTAGCATGTCGTACTAAGATAGTGAATTTGTATAGTGATTTATTGGAGTCCTTAAGAAATTTTATGGAAAGTTAAGGGTGGACACATCTGTAAACAGGTTTTCATCCATGGCTAGCAGCCAGCATAATCATCTTGGGTTTAAAGGGGTTTTCCAAAACTTTTTTACTGATGATTTGTCTTCCGGATACTGTATGTCATCAGCATCTGATGAGTCGTGGTCCAAAACCCAGGACCCCATCGATCTGTTTGAGAAGGCAATGGCGTTCATCGGTCACATGACCTAGGCACAGCTCCGCCCCATTGAAGTGAATGATCAGAATCATATGGAAGTATGCACTCATAAACTTCTCCAGGTACCATATTGTACCATGCATGAGGCCTTTTCAAAGAGACAAATTAGAGCTCCATGTAGAGCTATTTATTGAGGAATGATCGAGGAGAATGAAGGGTTTCACCCACCTAAAAATATGTTGAAGGGTTTTGCTGCATTCCTTTGATTGACTTTACAGTTTAGGCTCTGTTCACATTGGAACCATGGTTTCCATATATATATATGGGCTTACGTTGGGGGATTTGTGTAATATATGGAGAAGTTGTGTCCGTCAGAGTGGCTCTCCACTGTGGCTCATAGAAGGTTGTGCCGAACAAGGGATCTCCATCTACGATATCCCTACAAGGTTGGCATTAGACGCATTTGTTTCTATTGCTGGACATTTCCTATGTTATTGCGTGGTGAGGACACACACCTGCAGGACACAGAACTGCTGTTCTGGAAGTTTTGATCAGTGAGGGTCTGAGACCCCCACCGATCTCCAGAACGAGGGGAGAGAAGCATACACACATGGCGCTCTTTCTCCTTGCTGCTGAGGACGAAATCAAGATGGGCCACAGAATAGTTCTAGAGGCAATTATTCTAGAAATCAGTGAGAGCCTCAATGCTTAGATCCCCACTGATCAAGACATATCAACAGTTGTTTGATGCATGTGACAGACAGTGGTCCACAACTCTTGAAAAGGGAGGCAAAACGCATTACCATGTTGGGGGCCCATTTTGATATGAGTCCCCCTCTTTGATACAAGATGTATGCTGTGCCACTGACCAGAAAATCAAGCAAAGAGATCTTCTGGGCATCATTTCCTGAAGTGTCACTATCTTTTCAAAAAACATTTGATATGTCATAGAGATGTATCAAAAGTTTTGATCAGTTTGGGTCTGAGACTCCCAACAACCTCCAGAACGAGGGGAGAGAAGCACTCACATATGGCGCTCTTTCTCCTTGCTGCTGAGGACGAAATCAAGACTACTGTAGTTCTAGAAGCAATTATACAAGAGATCAGTGAGGGTCTCAGAGACATACCTAAAGTTTCGATCAGTGGGGATCTGAACGCTAAGACATATCAACAGTTATTTAATGCATGTGACAGACAGTGGCCCACAACTCTTGAAAATGTTTTATGAGAACCATGATAAATAAGTCATGTCTTGCTTTGCACGCCATGTACACTACGTGCACCGCCTCAGTCTGTTTTCATGCATATGGTACAGGCATATGTGCCATTGTGAAAGACTTAATTATGACATTTCCCACCATTGACCGTTTTTATACATGAGCCCCCGCATTGTATACCTAAGATTCCCACCATTCATAGATCCATTCTTATGTAAATAGACGTTTAACAAGCCACGTTGCCTGTAATCACCCCGTAGATCGCGGTGCCAGATACCTTTTCACAACGCGTCTCTTTGGGCATTGTATTGTTTGTGATATTGATTTACTTGGCAGGGTAACATTCGCAGCGCCTGTTCTCCTGTGAAGAAAAATGCTGACATTGTGCCAGCTCAAATACCAAACGACCCATTTACCCGCAGCCGCAAATGGTCAGAGCTGATGTTTTGCCATTCACGAGTAATTGATTATTCCACACCTGATCTGCTCCCATTTCTTCTCATCCGCTGTGATATTCAGATGGATATTTTAGTGTATTAATGCTGCTAGTTCAGCATCCTTCTTCTTGGAGCTCACTTCTTCATTAAACTACGTCTTGCCGCAACGGACAGACTGCAGTCTTACCTCAGAAAGCACATGGTCACATGGAGTAGCAATGGTGTTCATTTATTTTTTGTCAGGATTATTAAAAATCGATTTCATTTTGCACAGCACATATGGACCGCATATAGGCTATTAGTACATCCCCTTGCCAACCCTTCCGTAACGTTCAGGAGGCTCTCAGACAAAGGAGAAACCTTCCAGACTCCCAGAAGAGCTGGCAAATCTCCTAGGTGCCATGGAATCCTCCGATTGTTTCGCCAATGGGCACATTTACTATTTTGGATCCATATTTCGTGTAAAAAGTAGATTGGAGGTTGAAATAGGGATTTACGTTACAATATTTCAGCCCCAATGGGACTAGTCATAAGGTAAGCATGAGAACCAGCTGCCTTGGTAATGGGCTACACATATGCTTATATGTACCATGTATGTTACATTAACGAGAGTCAACCCTGTCCATATCTCAACTATTTTAAGAAAATGAAATTTTGGGATTACTAGAATTGCTGATCATTTTGCAAAAAGGAGTTGTTACCACACGGTCAGATCAGAATGATCAACATGGGCATATTGCATTCAGTTTGTCTTTAACATCAGCCTATAATGAATGGTAATCCATGGTAATGGACTTCTAAAAATGACTCTTCTGACACAGGTCAATGATGTACAACAAAGAATGGCACACAACCTAGAGCACCAAGAGAGAGGGACTTCATAGGGAACACCCTCTGAGCTCTGAACTTGCAGGTTCACCAGCAGACATGAGAAAGCTGGTCTTAAAGGGGTATTCTCATTTTGTACAATGGGGGCATATCGCTAGGATATGCCCTCATTGTCTTATAGGTGTGGGTCCCACCACTGGGACTTGCACCTATATCGAGAACGGAGCCCCCAAAGTACAGGAGGGCGCACGGCGCATGCACAGCCACCCTCCATTCATTTCTATGGGGCCGCCTTAAATAGCCGAGCGCTGGCTCGGCTATTTCCGTTGGCTCTATAGAAATGAATTGGAGCGGTGACCGCGTTTGCGCACTGCACTTCCATTCATTTCTATGAGCCCAGCCTATCGAGATGAGAGGGGGAAGCACTGCGCCTGGAGGACCCCAGGTTTCCTGGGGTCCGGCCACCACCAGGCGCAGTGCTCCCCCCTCTGATCTCGATATAGGTGCGGGTCCCAGCGGTGGGACCCGCACCTATAAGACAATGGGGGCATTTGCTAGCGATATGCCCCCATTGTACAAGATGAGAATACCCCTTTAAAGAACAAATAATGGAGTGAAAGTAAAGCTCTTAAGAAACATAAACAAAAACTTTTGAGAAAGGTGCACATGTCCTTTAACAGAAAGACAGGGCGAATATAAATGAAACCAAAAATTGCACATTTATTCTCCTTAGGTGAATTGTTTTTCTGCTTTGCTTTTTCCCAATGACACAAAAAGATAAAACCTATGATTGAACTAAACTGCTAAAAGCTGATAACATGTTGTTTTCCTATCACCAGTGTCTTTCTTTCAACGCCATAATGGAAGAACTTGGAATATCGCTAAAACATCCGAAAAGGCTAAAAAAGAAGTCAAAGGCCAAGGGGAGATCTTCGTTCACCAGTATGCTGACTTGTCACCAGAGGCGGATAATCAGAAAAGAGACAATGGCGTAGAAATTGAATGCCACTTTAAGATATGGCTGGGACTGTCCCGAGGATTTTTTTAAAGAATTCTGTCTCCTTTTTTTAAATTCTTTACATGATTTTTATAACAACATCTAGGATCTACTCAACGTGGAGATTGTGAAATCCAACGAAGGGCTCTCGACACATGAGACTAGCGAGAATCTGTACGATGAATCTCCTGACTATTCCATACCCCCATGTACAAATGACCTGTGTGCTTTCTAAATAAAACACATTTGGTTTTTTTCACTTTTCTGTCTTTAATGTGCCTTGAAATGTTAAAGGGGATGTAAAAGCTTTCAAAAACATGTCTGCTTTGATCTAGAAACGGCACCTGTCCATCATCTGATATAGCAGCTCTACTCTATTGAGTTGAACCGGTGTCAATGGTAAATTTGGAAGAAAGCAGCCATATTTTTCTAATCCTGAAGAACCCTTTTATCATCAGTGTCCTTGTATCATAGGAACTACCATGAGTTGTAATATATGGACCACAATTGAATCCCAAATTATGAGACAAGCCCCACCCCCTACTCCATCTAGGAACATCCAAGAAAATTGTCAGAAATGCCTTTTTAAAAATATTTTTCATGAAGCCATTTTGAGGTCCAATTCAGTTCAGGCAAAAATGAGACTATTGGCAAGTAACAGACCATTACCCCAAAATATATAACAATGGAAGTAAAAATCGTCAAGTGATCCTGTTGTCATGATGTTAAAAATTCTAATTCTATATGCAACAAAAATATCTACCTTGTATTTACTGTAGAACTTTTTTTATTATATAAGTCCTTGAGGTTTTCCTTTCAGATGTTATATCTGTTTCTCATCAGTCTTGATGGTAACCAATATGGTCACCATAAGAACCTTCACAAGAGCTTTGATATACAAGGGCCATTCAAGGGCCATGAGAGCTGCTTGATAAACCAGTGGTGGCTGTAAACTCAGTCATATTGGTTCTCAAAGAATAACTAAAAATGTGTGAATCCAAACTTAACAGCAAGGGAAAACAAAATACTGAAATTCAAAAAATCTTGCCAGTATTAGGATATGTTAGTTAAATCACAACATAAAGTCGTATAGTTGTATTAGTAGCATCTTGTCTGTGTATATTCCCACAAGGTCTTACTCACCAATCAATCAACCATAACAATAAAACCACTTTCCTAATATTGTGTAGGTCTCGCTTGTGACACCAAAACAGCTCTGACCTTTCGAGACATGGATTCCATAAGAGCTCTGAAGGTGTCCGTTGGTATCTGACACCAGAACGTTAGCAGAGAACCTGTCACCATGAATGTACAATTTGAGCTACAAGCAGCATTTTATAAAGCAGGAGGAGCTGAGCATATTGATATATAGATTTATGGGAAAAGATTCAGTAACTTGTAATTTATTCATTTAAATTCCTGCTCATTCTGGGCTTTGAAGTCCAGGAGGCGATCCTATCAGTAATTGACAGCCTTTCCTCCATGAGGAGGTGGTCCTATCAGTGACTGACAGCCTTCCCTCTATGAGGAGGAGGTCCTATCAGTGACTGACAGCCTTCCCTCTATGAGGAGGTCCTATCAGTGATTGACAGCCTTCCCTCTATGAGGAGGAGGTCCTATCAGTGATTGACAGCCTTCCCTCTATGAGGAGGTCCTATCAGTGATTGACAGCCTTCCCTCTATGAGGAGGAGGTCCTATCAGTGACTGACAGCCTTCCCTCTATGAGGAGGCGGTCCTATCAGTGATTGACAGCCAGGGCAGTTTCTAGGGAATTCAATCAAATAACACTGACCTAAACAATGTTGCATAGCATGCACAGCTCAGTAGCCACAACAATGAACAGGCTCAGATGACCGCCCTCATGCTCAGATGACCGTCCCATGCTCAGATGACCACCCTCATGCTCAGATCACTGCCGAGGTAATGTGATTAGCAGAGGCGCAGCTAGAGGTTCAGCACAGGGGGGGCGAAACATACTTGAGTGGGCCCCCCACTTAGAGGCTTCCCAAACGCACGTTTCCAACTTCACAGGCACATACTACTAGTTGTGGTTATAATATTGTATTAGAAAGATGACTGTATAAACTGCTAGATCATCTATGCTGTTAAGTACAGTACAATAGACTTTCTACATACCCTAGTCTAAATACTCTACCACATAATGCAGTAAAATATAGGAGTAATAGGAGTAAAAAACAAGGGGACTCCTACGTTAAAGGAAACCTGTCCCCAGTTTTTACATCACTAAACTAACAGTCCCTTGCCTCCATCAGACCTCAGATCAGCTTAATGTGCCCCATCAGACCTCAGATGAAGATATTGTGCCCCCATCAGACCTCAGATCAGCGTATTGTGCCCCCATCAGGCCTCAGATCAGCAGAATGTGCCCCCATCAGACCTCAGATCATCAGAATGTGCCCCCATCAGATCTTAGATCATCAGAATGTGCCCCCATTAGATCTTAGATCATCAGAATGTGCCCCCATCAGATCTTAGATCATCAGAATGTGCCCCCATTAGACCTCAGATCATCAGAATGTGCCCCCATCAGACTTCAGATCAGCTTAATGTGCCCCCATCAGACCTCAGATCAGCCTACTGTGCCCCCATCAGACCTCAGATCAACATAATGTGCCCCCATCAGACCTCAGACCAGCTTAATGTGCCCCCATCAGACCTCAGATCAGCTTAATGTGCCCCCATCAGACCTCAGATCAGTAGAATGTGCCCCCATCAGACCTCAGATTAACAGAATGTGCCCCCATCAGACCTCAGATCAGCAGAATGTGCCCCCATCAGACCTCAGATCGGCTTAATGTGCCATCAGACCTCAGATCAGCGTATTGTGCCCCCATCAGACCTCAGATCAGCGTATTGTGCCCCCATCAGGCCTCAGATCAGCAGAATGTGCCCCCATCAGACCTCAGATTAGCCCACCCAGCCACATAAGGTTAAAATAAAAACCTTTCTTACCTGTCCTGCGCTGAGGCTACCCTCCGGTCCGGCGCTCCGCTCTCTTCCCTGGCCCGCGCACACTATGACCTGACGCCGCGTGCAGCATCAGGTCATAGTGTGCGCCGGCCAGGAAAGAGAGCGGAGCGCTGGACCGGAGGGCAGCCGCTGGACAGGTAAGAAAGGTTTTTATTTTAACCTTATGTGGCTGGGTGGGCTGATCTGAGGTCTGATGGGGGTCCCTACATACAAGTGAGCACTTCCATAATGGAAGCGCTCACTTGTATTCGCTCCCCTGCGGCTGGCCACCACGGCGCCCCCCTCTTTTCCTTGAGACACATGCCCCGGGCGATCGCACCCCTCACCCGGTAATAGAAACGGCGCTGTTGACAGCCTTCCCTCCATGAGGAGAAGGTCCTATCAGTGATTGACAGCCTTCCCTCCATGAGGAGAAGGTCCTATCAGTGACTGACAGCCTTCCCTCTATAAGGAGGAGGTCCTATCAGTGATTGACAGCCTTCCCTCCATGAGGAGGAGGTCCTATCAGTGATTGACAGCCTTCCCTCCATGAGGAGGAGGTCCTATCAGTGACTGAAAGCCTTCGCTCTATGAGGAGGAGGTCCTATCAGTGATGACAGCCTTCCCTCTATGAGGAGGAGGTCCTATCAGTGATTGACAGCCTTCCCTCTATGAGGAGGAGGGCCTATCAGTGATTGACAGCCTTCCCTCGATGAGGAGGAGGTCCTATCAGTGACTGACAGTCTTCCCTCTATGAGGAGGAGGTCCTGTCAGTGATTGACAGCCTTCCCTCCATGAGGAGGAGGTCCTATCAGTGATTGACAGCCTTCCCTGCATGAGGAGGAGGTCCTATCAGTGATTGACAGCCTTCCCTCCATGAGGAGGAGGTCCTATCAGTGATTGACAGCCTTCCCTCCATGAGGACGAGGTCCTATCAGTGACTGAAAGCCTTCGCTCTATGAGGAGGAGGAGGGCCTATCAGTGATTGACAGCCTTCCCTCCATAAGGATCAAGTCCTATCAGTGATTGACAGCCTTCCCTCCATGAGGAGGAGGTCCTATCAGTGATTGACAGCCTTCCCTCCATGAGGAGGAGGTCTTATCAGTGATTGACAGCCTTCCCTCCATGAGGAGGAGGTCCTATCAGTGATTGACAACCTTCCCTCCATGAGAAGGAGGTCCTATCAGTGACTGACAGCCTTCCCTCTATGAGGAGGAGGTCCTATCAGTGATTGACAGCCTTCCCTCTATGAAGAGGAGGTCCTATCAGTGACTGACAGCCTTCCCTCTGTGAAGAGGAGGTCGTATCACTGACTGACAGCCTTCCCTTATGACATATAGAGATATAGAGTGCAATATAGAGATAGCTGTCAATCACTGATAGTAATGCCTCCTGGACTTCAATGAATGAGCAGGAATTTTAATCAAGTTTTACTGAATCTTCCTCATAAAACTATACATAAATCTGCTGGGCTCCTCCTGCTCTATAACATGATGCCTGCAGCTCAAGCACCATGTGCAACGTGGCAGGTTCCCTTTATATTTTGTAAGTGATTGATATCAGTGAGAGGTTTGGCCTCCATAAGACTTGTTTTTTCAGGACGTTATTACTATTATTATAATTTTACTCACTTATGTAATGCTGACATATTTTGCATTGCTTTACATACATTATCATCATCCCACAGATGCCCCATTGGATTGAGATCCTGGGAATTTGAAGACCAATTCAACCTGTCATGTTCCTCAAAGCATTCCTGAATAATTTTCAGTGTCCTGCTGAAAGTAGTAGTATGACATTGAGGGACTAAGGTTATTCTTTTGCAAATAAGGTCATTTATTATTACATTAAAGAAAGAAAGTTCATGATCCAATTACAAAATGGAAAAATCGGTAATACATAACCACTCTTTATATTGACCGGATGTTTTGGTCCATATGGACCTTCTTCAGCTGTCTAATAATCTATAATAAAATGGAAGACTGCACCGCCATTAGAGAATACTGCGGCCATAATGGGAAGCACTTGCCTGTACAAAGTTCAGGTGTATGAAAACCAAGATCCATGATTTCCCAGAAGAACATATTCTCTTTCTTTAGCCCATCCTGGTTCCATCTCTCCCCCATTTCAGCAATGCACATGAAGTAAAAGAAAATGTGATTTATCAAACCAAGCTACCTTCTTCCATATTTGCATGGTCTAGTTCTGATGCTCACATGCGTGGAAAGGGGTCAGCATGGGCACTCTGAAGCTACCCAGACCCATACACCGTGATGTGTTGTGTGTCCTGACATCTTCTTATGATGGTAGGGAACCCCTCACAAGAACTATTATTTTTTAGATGCTCTGACCCACTTATCTAGCCACCACAATTTGGCCATCGTCAAAATTGCTCAGATTCCTGACATTTTTTCCGTACATATCAACTACAAGAGCTCAACTTTGATATAGCCCACCCTCGACATGCAATTATCATGAGATAATATTATTCACAACACATGTTATTGGTTTTAATGTTATGACTGATCAGTATATCGTTATAGCAGTAATAGTTCAGGTTTTGGGGTTTTTTTTTATTGTGGCTGCCTGCAGCCACAATGAGAAGGATCTCATAAGTGTACTGTGTACACTAAATCCCATAGTAAAAAAGTAATAATGTTTTTTTAAAGGGTTTATCCCATGAATAATGCAATGATCTCAAGGATCCAGAGATATTCCCATCCACTGCTCTCCTAGATTTATATCAAGCTGAAAGCTCAAGGGGAGTGTCTTTTCTGCTGCAGCTCAGAGGGCATGTCTCAGCTATACCTATCACAACTCAGGAGGCGTGTCTTAGCTCTACCTATCACAACTCAGGAGGCGTGTCTCAGCTCTACCTATCACAACTCAGGAGGCAGTTGAAGGATGAAACTGAGCATGTGCGGCCTTCTCAGTGAGCAGGACAAAGAAATAAGAAAAACAAACAGCAGGTGGCGCTATACAGATACATTTTATGGAATAGCTCAGTGGCTATGCTAATTTTTAATTATATGTAATTACAAAAGTATTCAGATCCAGGTGCTGGTTTGAAAACTGTAGAAAACGTGGGACAACCCCTTTAAAAGGAACCTGTCATCAACTTTATGATGACCTCACTGAGGGCAGCATAAAATAGTGACAGAAATGCTGATTTCGGCAGTGTGTCACTCATGAGCTAAAAGTAAGTGGTTGCTGAGAACCAGAATCATAATCATTGCAGCTCAGGCCTTGAAAATAGTCAAATCTACATGAGAAGAGTCATGGTTAGTCATGAATTCCTGCTCTCCCTGAACACCTGCTGATGACTGACAGTCTTCTACCTAGTTTTCTCCCTTTCTGTCTAGGAGAGAACTGACAATCATCAGCAGATGGCGGGGAGAGCAGGAGATTATGAATAACCATGACTCTTCTCAGGTAGATTTGACTCTTTTCTAGGCCTGTGATGCAATAATAATGATGCTGGTTCTCAGCAATCACTTACTTTTAGCTCATGAGTGACACATCGCTAAAATCAGCATTTCTGTCACTATTTTATGCTGCCCTCAGTGAAGTCACCATAAAGCTGATGACAGGTTCCCTTTAAGCATGTGATCTACTTTTTGTGCAGGCACACTGAAACAAAACCTATAATGGGAAATGTTCCCATATCTGTGTTAAAGGTAGTAAGAGGCCAGTGGACTAACATGAAGGTTTACTGTCCCCTTCCAGATCTATTTGGCTACCACAGCAGAATCTTTGTAATTAAACTATGGTAGCCAGTTGTTGAAAAAAAAATGGTTGTGCAGCCATGAGGAACATCCTTTGCCTAGTACACATATGCTGACATAATGCTCAAAAGTGTGTGATCATCTCTAAACTGCAGAGTTTGAGATGCGTGCTCTACTCTCTCTATACTTATACACTGCCTTGTGTCTGCTTTCCTCCTTATCTAAAATACATACAGTTCATCTTGTGTAATGTGTCCCTGTGGGTCATTTCCCACCTCTCCACCTTACGATCTGCTGCGCACAACCTCCTCCCCCTCCCTGCTGCTATCAAACACAGAGCAAAGACAGCCAACTGAGCCAAGATCTGTCAGATTAAGCAGCAGCTAGTTGAAGGACTTACACAGACACTACAGCAAAATATTAGGAAATTATTAATGCTTATTTCACAATAGCGAGAAGGTGTCCATTGCCTTTAAATCGTAGTTTATTTCTGTTATTCTAAGTAGACATGCAGATTTCTGTTAATCCTGAAAAGTCACGAAATCAGCAACCTATCTGTTCTTCTAAACTTTTCTTTTAATGACAAAGTGGAAATACTGATCTGTCCAGATGTGTGGTCACTGTTTGAATAGGCAATCAGCCAGCACATTCACCCGCGGATACAAAATGTAATGAGAACACAGAAAAAAATGGGTCTGGAAGGAAAGAAACAAACAGAATAAATAGTACGTACTGTCATTTATACAAAGAGACATAATGACTCAAAGGCAGATGCCAAGAAATCCATTATTCAGCAATATAATAATGTAACCAGTGGGTACAGACATATAAAAGTTTAAAAAAAAAACTAAATAGACAAACAAAATTACTATAAATTGTTAAGATTTGTGTAATGTAGCATTGGGAATAATTAAATTTTTTTTACATTTGCATTTTTAGTTTTTATTTTGTTCTGTGGAAGTCTTGATACTTTATGCTTTTTTGTACAAGGTAGACCATATTTTAGGAAAAGGAATTTCTGGCATAACCACCGCTTGGTGTAAATTTATGGCGGGTTGACATGGCCCTTAAACTCACACCAGTACATTCTTGCAGTACACATTTAAAGGGGTTCTCTGCTTTGAACAATTCCTATTTGTGAGAAGGATTTTTTGACTATCAGCTGATCACAAAAAAATCACCCCCCAGCAATCAGCCATTATCTGTGGAGAAACCTGGCAGTAAGTGTATACATTTCCTACAGCACCCCAAATGGGGAAATGGAGCATTACACCACTGTCCATTCACATCAGCTATAAAGGACAGGGCCCCCCAGAGCAAGAAACACTCATTGTAGGCAGCTTCACAAGGGCCAAGGGATGAGGATCCTGAACAGAGGGCCCTTCTCTATTAAAGAGACTGTCCCATGATTAAATATTACATTTCTTCATTAGACCAAGCAAAAGTCAATAATTATTTGAATCATTTAGGAAGCGTGCTCCTTGTTATGTCGCCTCCTGGTGTACTCTGTATTCCCTCACAGCATGTACACCTAAAGTATCCAGTGTGCCAATCATTCCTCGACCCGTATTCAAGAGAATTGAGACAAAGATATCTACTGAGCATGTGTGACCACTGGCACTGAACACATTAGGTGGAAGTTCCGAGAAGGAATTAAAAGAACACCAGAGGGCGCTATAATGGTATGTAACAGAAGTAGAATATTGATGAACTATTCTTGGGATAGATCATCAATATCTGTTCGTGCCGGTCCCACTCCCGGCACCCCATCATCTGTTTGAAGTGGCCACAGCGCTCTAGTGACCACTACAGCCTCCTCACAGCTTAACAAGAACAACACCATAAATTGCATAGTGGCTGTGATTGGTATTGCAGCTCAGCCCCATTCTTGAAGCCATGTAACTAGAGATGAGCGAATCATTCAAAATTTTATTCGCTGAACATTGGTAGAACTTTTCATAAGATTCGTATATTCGGCGAATATATTAGTTAAATTTGCGTACAAAATATACGTTATTATGTGGCGTTTAGCAAACATTCGTGCATTAATAACGAACGTTCAGTTTTAAAAGGTACGCAACTTCTGTGAACACGTACGCATGAGCGTACAAATTGCATACGAAAATGACGGGCTTTGCTGGAGAGGAATGGTGGAGCAGGAGGAACGCTCTGAGTCTGACCCCTGGCTACATATGGATACTGTATCAGCAGATAACAGCAGATCATCCGGCTGAGACTGACATGAGCGTGCCATCCACTCCACTACCTCATCCACTTTCTCCTCCACTACAATTTTGCGCCTTGGTAGGTTAGCCTGGTGGAACACCGGCCAAGTATTGCGAATACTACAAGTAGAAGCTCCGGCTACAGGTCCTTTGCCACTGCTGCCCTGTGCCACCTTATCCCTTTTTTTAGAGCTCGAGGTCTGGCTGGAACTGGACCTCATTTGCTTATCCATTCCAGACATTTTTCACTTCACTCTGTGGCCCTGAAGCTGGTCTTTGTCCCTGTATCTCTCCCTGTCTCTCTCCCTGTCTCTCTCCCTATCTCTCTCCCTGTTTGATTAATTACTAGCCCTGCACTGGCCCTGAACTGGCCGTGCACTTGCCCTGCAGTATCCCTGATGTGCAATATGGATTCACTGAACAATTACACCCCAATTTCAACAACACATGTCTCAGAGTCTCAGAACTTCACACACAGTGCTTCTGCTCGTCTCAGCAGTCACAACAGAAGTGATGCATCACTGGCTGACTGAGCCTGAGCCAATCAGAGCAAGCCCTGCCCACTAGGTCAGGTGACCGGTTTCTTCCCAGGCTTTTGAGCACAAATAACGAACTAACAGTAAAAGATTGCTAATTACTTGTATTCGTATGCAACAGCATATAGAGTAACTAATACGCAGCATTAGCGTACAATTTATCGGACAAGTACGTAGCGAATGCGTAGAAAGCCTTAGGAACATTTTCGAATCTTAACGGAGGGAATCACCTAATATTCGGATTCGCTTTGCAGCTGAAAATTTCCAAGATTCGATACGAATCGACGAATAGATTAACTCATCTCTACATGTAACCAATGGACATGATGTCACATGGTCTAGGATGAGGTCGGAGCACTCTTTGTACAGCTAATTAGGGATGGAGGGAGTTAGACCTCCACCAATCAGATATTGATAGCCTATCCTGAGGATAGGCCATCAATACAAAAATTCCAGAGGACTTCTTTAAGTGTATTTTCTGCATGTAGGGGATTGGTCTAAACTGACATTGTATAGTGGTTGTGCTTGGTATTGCAGCCATGGTCCACTTGAATGGGACTGAGCTGCACATAGGCCATGTGACTGATGAACGTGATATCACCCGCAGTGCTAAATGGATTACGCATGCCAAGGGTGTTAACCCCTTTAAGGCGACTGTTCTAGTAATCAGTACCCAGAATTTCATATGTCAGAGTTTGACCAGGGGCAGACAGAAGTGGCTTTCCCAGCTTCTCAATCCTACAATGTCATATACGCATACAATACAATATATGCTATGGCTACAGGAAGAAATCTGTCAATCATCTGCGGGGAGCTCATCGGATCAGAACTCCATCTCTCGGCTTCAGAGATTTTTTTAAATTGATTGAAGAAAAATAAGTAAGTGACCCTGTGTTTGAGTCAGGGTCACTGTTTCTGCTTCCATCCGATGGCAGATTCCATTTAAGTAGCCAAGTATTATTCACTTTTCATAAATTGAAAAATTTTAAAAAATATAATTACATGTTTAATAAACTCATCCTTGAGCCAGAGATTCTCTACAAGATGCAGTTCACATAGGGTTAACACAATAAATCAAAGTACACTCATCTGGAACCATTAGTTTTCCAGCCAGGAGACTTTATTAACCTTCCCGGTGGCCATGGGAGTCTGATTTGTCCCTCTCGCTCGCTGCCATTTTATTACCTTGATGCGTTTGTGTTTCTTTCCCTCCCAAATTCTCATTTAAGGTCGTACACAACGTTAAACTTTACAGATTATTTACTGCCCATAATGACATGAGGTGAATGTGAAGAGCCGAGAATGGGGATTTTCCAAGATCCTGATACTGATGACCTATCCTCAAGATAGGTCACTAATATCCAATTATTGGGGACCTAAAATCCAGCACCCCCACTGATCAGCTTTTCCATGCGGCCTCTGGTGCTGGAACTAGTAGTTTGAATGAAACAGAAAGCAGACAGCTCCGTTCAAAGTGTAGTGGCCATGCTGGGTACTGCAGCTCAACTCCCATTCACGTCAATGAGAAATTAGCTGCATTACCCAGCACGGCCACTACACTTTGAACGGAGCTGTCTGCTTCCTGTTTCATTCACAGTACTAGTTCCAGCACTGGAGACTATGGAGGAACAATTGATTGGTGGGGGAGTGGGGTGTCAGACCATCACTGATCAGATATTGATGACCTATCCTTAGGATAGGTCATCAATGTCAGGAGCCTGGAAAACCACTTAAAATATTATGTACATCCCTTACAGATGAGAGAAATCAGTTAAGTGGATGCAAACACTAACAAATGTGATAGGAAGATGTTTCAACTGACAAAATGTATGGTTTGAGAGAGACCCAACTGAAGCATTACAATTATGGTGTAGCCAGAGAGGACCCCACCAGATAAGTTTGATCTGGCCTAACAGAGTACCAAAAGACCCTCCAGTGGGCAAAGACTCTGACATAATAATGGGTCCAGCAGAAGACAAAAGCATTATCCCAGGGGTCTCCAAAACAAAACGGTAGCAGCACTCCACAGTGCCGTCCTTATGTGTGTGGCTTTATCTGGTACTGCAACTCAGCCCAATTAAAGAGGATATCCCATGAATAATGTAAAAAAATGAAAATCAGACACTTTATAGTACATGTCACCCTCTTTCTAACAAAGATAGAACCATCCCTGAACCTCACATGGATCCAGAGATCTTTCCATTCATTGTTCTGTTAGATTTATATCAAGCTGACAGCTCAGGGGGCATGTCTATTCTGCTACAGCTCAGGGGGCGTGTCCATACTTTGCCTATCACAGCTCAGAAGGCGTGTCCACACGCTGTCTATCACAGTTCAGGAGGCGTGTCCATGCTCTCCCTATTACAGCTCAGGAGGCAGTTGAAGGACGAAACTGAGCATGTGCGGCCATCTCAGGTGAGCAGGACAAAGAAATAAGAAAAGGAAAAAAACAGCAGGTGGCGCTATACAGATACATTTTATTGAATAACTTAGTAACTATGCAAAATTTTTAATTACATCCAATTAGAAAAGTATTCAGATCCAGGTGCTGGTTTTGGGACAACTCCTTTAAGTAAAAAACACTGAACCCAGAGGATTTGTACAGGCTTTTAATAAAACATGGCTGCTTTCTTCTAATCCCTTTACATTCCCTTTATTTCTGAAGTAAATCCAAGAGTTTATTCGCCCAGTGTCAGCAACGTTTTAGCTGCTCCATGCAGCCATTTTGAAGCTTGAAAATGGCTGCATGGAGCAACTGAAACAAAGTCAGCACAAAGGTTTCACCTCCAATAACCATTACTTACCTGGTAGATTCTGTGCTGCCCTTGTGGTTCTCCAGGCTGGAATCTGTTTACCTGGCCACAGCCATGATGTCATGTCGACAACATGCAACTACTGCAGACAATCACTGGCCACTGCAGCCAGGTGCTCAGATCTTAGCTGGGAGAAGGAGCTCAGGTTCTGCCAGGTTAGTAATGGTCACTACTTTATTGCAGGTGGAACCCCTTGCGTTGCCCCTTTTCCTCCTGAAACCAGACAATCCCTTTAACTCTTCCATTTCTTGCTGGCAGATGTTGAAGAGTGCAGCCAAGAGATCAGGTTTCAGTGGTTCTGATCTTTGGGGAGGGCTTCTGCTGTAGCCAGGTGCCTTACAGCCAGACTTTATGAGGAGAGGAAATGGCTCATGTCCTGGTATACAATTCTTCAAATATTTATCGCAATCATGTTTCCTCACTTTACAGCAGTGCATACAGTACCTATGGTTCCGTAAAATTAGACCCATGGGGCTCCATGTGTCGCATGCTCGAGCCCTGTAGTAACTTTATTTGCCTTTCTTTTCTGCCATTTAGTGGAGAACTCATTATTGAATCCTATAATATGATTTCCATGTAAATGTTTGTCGTAGACACTCTGGAATGATTTCACATCCCCTCCACAGAGTTTGCTGAGTGATTTCGCTAAAGAGGGAAATTGTCTATGCAAATGAGCCAAGTTTTGGAATATAAACTGCTCACCGTTCCGCGCTGAGCCGCCGGCTCTTGATCGGCTTCGCTTGTGTTTTGCATAAACTTTGTAAAACATTGTTGATCAAATTGGGCAAATATAGGTGAGAAGAAATGAGATAATGTCATGCAGACAAGGAGACTCTGCTGGGCGGATTGATGAGACGTGGAACTGATGAGCAAGATTTACACTAACAATCAATAATTAATGCTGGGAGGAACGGAGTTTCAGTCTTTGCTTCGAGTCCCCATTTCTAATTTTTATACTTGTAATAAAGGACTGCAGCAATACAAATCTTCCAGGAGCCACCTCCACTAAGATTCTGGTGTATTAATGTACTGTAGGGCTATCATTTGTAGGGCCACCATCTTGGTGGAATTTTTTTTGTTTACCTCCAGCAGGACCTGTGAAGAGACCTATTTTTACCTGCTCCTCGCCTCTCCATTAGGGTTCCATGGCACCTTGGCACTTTTTATTGGACCTCTGGTCTCCGCATGTCAAATTTCACATATGCAACGACCCGAGGCAAGAGCTGGGGTAGGGGGGGTGGTAGTCATGCCACTGATAGGAGTAGTAGTCGACAGTGGCTGTCCTCACTCCAGTGCTCTCTGGGGCGATGCAATGAATGGAGGTTGCACCCTTTCTTCCCTCGGGGGAAAACCCTGGTGTTGAGGCCCCTCCCTGGTGTTAGGTGGGGTGCCTTGAAGTTAGGTAGATGGATGTAAGGTAAGAGGGCATATGTAGAAGCCAGATGACAGTTTCTTTACTAAGTAAAAGGTGCCATATTGGATTAAGGGCAAATTTTTCCAATAGGAAGGGGGTTATGTAGCATATACAAGACCAGAATTTTCTCAGAAATCGGTTTCCGGAATCAGATTTGCAATATGTATTGTGGTTCAAAAGTTGTCAACACAGAAAGTTGCAACAACAACCAGGAACGTTCCCTGTGATGCACAACTATCTGATGTGTTCAATGTGTTGTCCCTGGTGCTGAACACAGAACTTTGAAGTTTGGAAATTTCTGTGTTGGTAACTTTTGAACCACAAGGGATATTGCAAATCTGATTGTGGCAATCAATTTCTGAGAAAATTCTGGCCTTTTTGTATATGCTACATGACCCCCTTCCCATTGGAAAAATTTTCCCTTGTTCCAATATGCTGGCTTTCAAGATGGGAGGCATGTTGTGGACAAAGCCTAAAAAATTGGCCCCCTCACCCATTACTTCAGTATTCAGATATTTAATTTTCCCTTTCGTTTCTGAAATAAAAGGAAGCCCGTGAACTTTTTGACTCACCCTGTCCTTGCATTCCCCATGTAATAACAATTCTTAGCTCCAGGGAGATGGAAAGGTCCAAGGACTGTAAAAATCTAGACAGCAGAGTTACCAGCTACAGTCAGTTTTACAGACACTGCTGCAAGGTGAATGAGTTAAAAAATCCTGAAAGCCTGCATTACATAGCGGACACCTACAGCCACAGGTGCCAGCTTTATAGCCGTAGTGAAGGGGAATTAGGAGAGAGACTTTGTCAGCTAGCAAACTTCTGAGTGCCATGAATTGCCATTTAACCAAGCACCATACCTCATCATCTGGTGACTGCACCTAGTACTTACTAGTTGCTGTATGTGCCACAAATTATGCTTTGCACTCAGTAAAGATGTTTGATGTTCTCCTCCGTCTGCCTGATACTTTCACTCCACCTTTTTACTGCACTGAACCCCAGAGAGTGACGGCCTGATGGAGTACACCAGGACACAGCCTCTCATCAGGGCCACTACCACTCCCATCCTCTGCATTGGCTCCTCAGGAGCTCGCTGAACTTTTAATATGGAGTACATCAAGGGCATTGCTAGGGTCTCAAAAGATCTGGGGCCCAAGCCCCAAGGAATATGGCCCAGTTCTCTAAGTTGACCCTCGCCCCACCCCTACTATACAGCAGCACATACCTGTCACATCCAGGGCCTCCTAGGTGACGTCTCCTCTGATGTAGATCTTCTCTGTCATCATCTTCTCCATTCAGTCCAGACAACTTCTCTCAGTCGCTTCATCTCTGTAGAGTGTGACACACAGACATCTTAGCTTCCTCACATTTCTATCATCATCACCCAACCTGGAGTTCCCACAGTCTTATCATGCTGCTCCCTATGCCCCCCAATACCTCAAAATACTATCCTGACGAAATATTAGTGCCCATCGTAGTAATAGTGCTCCTCATAGTCCCACCAATAGTAATTCCCTTCTAGAATGCCCTCATTAGTAATACTGCCCTCTACTGTGCCCCCAACAATGATAATGCTCCCCAAGAATGCCCCCATTAGTAATACTGCCTCCAACTGTGATAATGATCCACAAGAGCACCCCCATTCGTAGAAGAGCCCTCCAGTATTGGTAATGCCCTCACAGAGCCTCCAGTAGAAATAAAACTCCCTATTGTTCTCCCAGTGGTAATTAAGCTCTCCTCAGTAGTAATAAGGCCCCCTAGTGCTCTTAGTAGAAATAAAGCAGATCTATAAGTCCCTCCTATAGTGCCCCCAGTAGTAATAAGAATACCTAATGCCCCCTGTATTTATAATGCCCCTACAGTGTCCCCATTATTTATAATGCCCTCTACTGTTATAATGCTCACCCTGAAGTGCCCCCTGTAGTTATATTCCACCCATAAGTGTCCTCAGAAATTATAATACCTCAGCCCCTCCACCATACAGTCCCATGTAAATAACGAGCCTATTTCTCTCCCTCCGCCGTAGAGTCCTGTGTAAATAACATCACTTCCCTCCATTCAGTCCCTTCAATGTACAGTCCCATGTAAATAATATCACCCATTTCCCAGCCGACTCCAACATGCAATCCCATGTAAACAACATCACCCCCTCAACATTTAGTCCCATGTAAATAACATCACTCCCTCCCCCAGCCACCATTAATATACAGTCCCATGTAAATAACATCACTCCCTCTGACAGCCGCCTTCAACATGGAATGTCATGTAAATAATATCAGCCCCTCCCACAGCCACCATCAACATACAGTCCCATGTAAATAACATAAACCTGCCGAAGCCCCCTCCAACACACAGTCCCATGATAATAACATCACTCCCTTCTGCCCAGTGTTCCTTCACGTTTGTGGCCTGCCTTCTGACTGCTTCCTGCTTTGGATCTGGCTTGATTTGATGCTACAATAATCATAACCCATTTTTCTTTACGAACAACCAACATGGACAGAAGCCCTGGGGTCAACACAGTACCCCAACCCTAAAGTTGTGGGAAAAAGGGACTTCGTATGGGTCTGGTTCATCTGCTTTGTGGGAGATCCAGCATAGGTCAGTACTTGACTATACAGTATGGCTGCTCTTGAAAAGTAAGAGATATCATGGAAAACTAACCCTCGAAACACCAAGGGATACAAAATGTTTTCTTCCAAAGACTTGGCACTCATCAGATTTTCTGCCTATGTGATATCATGTCCTGCTGTTACATAGTCGTGATGATAAGTAAATGAGCCCATTTTCTCCATATTTCTCGGCAGAACTTTGTATAATGGAGTGAATATCGACTGGGGCTCAGTGACCTGTTTCTTTTAGCTCGTTTTAGTCTATGGGCAAAGGAAAAGAAAATGTACAAATGGAGACAGAAGAAAACCCAGCAAAGTAGTCGAGATGTGAAGACAAAATTGGTCTTTGAGGTTTTGAAGCTTTCAGTTCCCTCAATTGAAATCTCATGTAGCTCTTACAAAATGGCTGTGTGCTTCCAAAGAGATATGAAAAAAAGAGAGATCCCTATTAAATCCTATCCAGATATTATCCTGGAGGAAGACGTGTTCTATTACTTCCTAACAAAACTCATAAAACCAGGCACCTTTCTTCTCCACAATGGAAAGCTGTGGGCTATTTGACTAGCCTGAACTGTACAGACTGTTCCCTGCTCCACATATAGATCTATTAAATACGTCTATAGCTTTCATTTTTGGATTCTGTGCAGCCTCTGTGCCTATGTTTTATGAGCTCTCTTCAAATACTGACATTAAAGTTTTATTTGCAATACCGTGTCTGACCACTTGGTGTGCTGTTAGGTGAAAATGTGTCTAAAGGTCCTTTTACACGATCGTTGATCAACAATATAGAAAGCTGATCGATGCTTGATTATGATACTTTCTCGTTCCCTCAGCAGGGGTGCACCTAGCCTTTCTGCTGCCTGAGGCAAAAACTAAACCGGCGCCCCAACCCCCCTAATGCCAATTTCTTAACGTAATCCCTTTGCCACTATGAAAGCACTCATTGCCCATAGCCTTTCTGCTGCCCTCCTCTTGCCACTACTTGGTGCTGCCTGAGGCGATCACCTCACCTGGCCTCATTGGTGGTGTACCCATGTCCCTCTGTCATGGGAGGTTTCTACAAGTCATCAATTGCACAGTCATTCATTCTTCTCATCTATTATGCAGTTAACATTATCGTCAGATGCACTTTGCCTGATGACTGCCTAAAAGATGAGATCAACAGCAAAAGAACATTTTATCGCTTGTCATTCCATAGCTCTTCATGTTTATAATGGGCAATGATTGGGAATGAACATTTATACAAATGATCATTGCCCTGTGTAAAAGGCCCTCAAAAGGGTATTCCACTGGATAGGGGCTAGATGTCTGCAGAACCTCAACCAATCATGAGAACGGCAGGTCCAATGTACGATGTCTATTGAGCAATGGGACAGCATGCACACCACTGTTCCATTTAAGCTCTATGCTGAGTGCTGTACATGGCTATCTTTGGCAGTCCCATGGAGCAGTGGTGGATATGCTCAGCAGTTGCTCGGGAGTGATCTAAACCCACATCACTCTGTAACAGGACTCTATTGAGGACTATTGGAGCATCCCCTTAAACTATATGAAAGAATTGGTGACGGCTATATAATTAGTGCTGGATTGTGAAGGTTAACATACAATTATTTATTTGCAGGCACTGTATTTAAGATATCCTGTGTAGTGGAGGACTAAGATTCCAGGGGGTAGTAACTTGTGTGGACACTGTAGCATTGTGCAGCACAGGTTGCATTCTAGGTAGAAGCAGGAGTTGGGGTGCCTTGTGGTCAGTCAACGAGTGTATGGCAGAGTGATGCTGAGCCAAGGAGTACCTGCCATTAGTGTCCAATGAGGAGGATAGAGCTAAGTCTACTTTCACACTAGCAGCACGGCAAACATGCTGAGAGGCGGCCGGACTAAAACTACGACATGTTGTCATTTTAGTTCAGCCGCCCTTCGGCATGTTTGCCGTGCTGCGGCCGGAACTCCGGCCCGCCCCCATTATAGTGAATGGGGACAGAGCGTAGTTCCGACCACACAGGTGCACAAGCGGCAGCATGGATCCGCCAGGCTGTTCACCTGCTGGAACAGCCTGCCGGACACCACTGCCGCTAGTGTGAAAGTAGCCTAAGAGAGGTAGAGACCCTAGGATTCAACAGGACATTGAACTGCTGGAGGCCCAGGCTGAAGGGCTGGAGTGTTGGAGGTGATGGTAATAGTGCTGCTCACGGTGGCTACAGTCTTCCTCAGCGCTTCCTGAGCCAATCACAATAAAGGGAGGGGTACATCCTTTCTTCTCCCTGGGGGACTCCCTGGTTTGAGGATCTCCTACCTGGTGGGTGGTTGGGGTTCTCTTGGTGTTGATGGCTCGTGGTGGCCTGCAAGACAGGAACATTTTACACAGAGCTGCCAGGCCAACTTCGTGAAACAAGTAAATGGTTCTTTACTGAAAACGTGGATGGCACATATACCTTACTTACTTGTAGAAGTAGGTATACTTCTTATTTTAGTGCTCTGGAGCGAGGGCACTTTGAAATCCAGACGTTTATGGACATTTTCCCCTATTGCTGTTATGCAAAGCCATCAACTCACTACTTTAGTGCACTTTGAAGGGTTAACTTGCACTGTGATTTATGCTGTTGTTGGCACTTATACTGCTTCATACTGTTGAATTGCATTTTATCTAATACTAGCTGAAGGACCCGGCTTTACCCGGGTATATTTAATCTATTTCATTTAATGTTTGTGTGTGTGTTGTTAAAAGATATCGAGAGTGACCTCTACAGTGCAAGCCCCTTTAACAGTGACCTCCACAGCAGCCTGCCCCTTAACAGAAACATCCACAGCGCCCTCCCCTTTAACTGTGACCTCCACAGCAGCTAGGGTGGCCACTGTCTTCACCCCAGAAAGCCGGACCTCACCGGCCATTCCCCCAAACGTGAAGCAGCGCTCCCGGTCCCCATGAAGCCACACCACTAAACATGAGGCCACGCCCCATGGCTCCATGAAGACACGGAGGAGAAGCTGTCTGAGCGTGAGCTACTGAAAGGGTAGACATCCCTGCGTCCGTCCAAGCACTGCGCCGGACGGAGAACAGGGAGTTAGAAAACTGGACTGTCTAAGCCTAAAGCCGGACATCTGGCCACCCTAACATAAGCCTGCCCCTAGGGTGGCCAGAGGTCCGGTTTTAGGCTGGACAGCCTGGCTTTCAGACTCCCTGTCCACCGTCTGGCGCAGGGCCTGGATAGACACAGGGATGTCCACCCTTTCAGTAGCTCATGCTCAGACAGCTTCTCCTCCGTGTCTTCACAGAACCAGGGGGCATGGCCTTGTGTTTAGGAGTGTGGCTTCATGGGGACCGGTGGCACCACTTCACATTGGGGGGAGGCTGGACAGTCCGGCTTTCAGACTCCCTGTCCTCCGTCCAGCGCAGGGTCTGGATAAACACAGGGATGTCCTTTTCAACAGCTCACTCTCACACAATAGCACTGTGCAGTCTGAGCATGAGCTGCAGGGAGAAAGTCAACCTCCCTCCCACCTCTGCAGCTGACAGAAGGTGATTTTTACCTTCATTTTTGCAACCCCTGTCGGCTGCAGAGTGAGAGGGGGCGTGGCCTGACCGGGGCAGGGGCGTGACTTAGTGGGACCTGGAGATGGGGCTTTTAAGTCCTTCTTTTGAGGGTGGCCTGAATTACAGGTCGATGCCACAGTAATATTGGAGGAAACACAGTGGGTAGTAGTAAAAAAAAACATCTTTTATTACTACTGAACGGTAAATATGTGAAATTTACATTATATGAGGTAATGATTGATGATAAGTTAGTCTAAAACATAAGTTATATTTATGGTAACCGGAATACCCCTTTAACAGTGTCATCCACAGCTCTCTGCTCTTTTAAAGCAGACCTACAGCAGTGAACTGGCTGTGTTATTATGGAAATCTGTTGTGTGTGGAGACTAACTGCCTGTGAGCTTCTATTGGCTGATAAGGGTCACGTGACCAGGCTTCTATTGGCTAATGCATTTTTTGGAAATATCTCAGGAACGGTACGTCGTGGAGAGCTGAGACCCTTTCTAAAACCTCCCCGGACACCTGTTGTACCTGTGTGCCAAATTTCATGATTGTAGCTGCGACAGTGCAGATTCCTTTAGTGGACATACACACACACACACACACACACATGCACTCAGCTTTATATATTAGATATCCCGTGAAAAGGATTAATGCATAGCCAGTTCACACTAAGAGACTTTGAGAATTTCCAGCCTGTGCACTGAGAAACTATTCATTCCACTGCTATCAAAAGGGACTATGCAGAACTGAGTTTTGGAGGGAAAAGCCTAAGGAGTCTTATAGGCCAGGCAATGCTTCTCTGGAAATCTGGGAAGAAGATATGCAAATCAGTTCTTAACAAGCGGAGCCTATAATGCCTCCATATGTAATTAGCTTTCATTAGTCAATGTTCAACCATCATGTCTCAAGGCCTGTTTAAAAGGTCCATAAGGAGATAAATTATCTCCCAAATCCTGAATCCTGGGCTCTCACCCAGTTAAGCCAGTATTCTCTGCTCTGCACTCATGAGGGACAATCACCCCAAAGCAGCTGTCTCCAGATGAGGTGCTGGCTTACTTATTATGCAAGTCATGTCTCAAAGCCTGTTTAAAAGGTTGAACACTGACTTATAGCAGGGATGCCCAACCTGCGGCCCTCCAGCAGTTGCAAAACTACAACTCCCAGCATGCCCTAATAGCTTTAGGCTGTCCACAAATGCTGTTTACAACAGCCGGAGGTTGGGCATCCATGACTTATATGATAGCTACCTTACATCAGGTGGCATAAGAAGCTGAGCTTGTTAAGAACTAATTTGCATACCCTCTTCCAAAAATTCCAGCGGAGCATTGCCTTGCCTATAAGAATCCCCATTCTGACTAGGCACTCTCCATAAGAAGATATAGTACCCCAAAAATCCTGCGCTAATCCTCTCACCCAGTTAAGGTTACTTTAACATCTGCGTTTTCCTTTCTGGTTTTGCGATCTTGCAGGGAGGAAGGAGGAAAACGTTCAGCGTTGTCCCCATTCATTGTCAAAGGGAGCAAAGCTGAACAAAGCGGAATGGAGTGCTCCAGAATGTGTTTTGTTGTGTTCCCATGCAAGCAGCGTTTTTGTGTGTGGCATGGGAAACCAAAAATGCCAGATCTGGCATCAAAAATCATGTAAGTCATCAGTGCTAGATTTTTTTTTTTTCCAAAAAAACATAGGATTTGGCTAGCAGGGCTAGTAGTTCTGTTCAAAAGACACAAAAGTCCATTGTGATATCTGGCTGCATTTTTTTTTAAATATTTGGGGGCAAAAATAACGCAAGTGTGCCTGACGCTAATACCACGTGCACAGCGTGTGCATTAGAACCGTTCTGTAGTCTACATACCTGACATCCGTTGCTATTTATTCTACCATTAATTAAGGTCGCAGTACCTCTTTTGCGTCTGCTGTATAACATTTGCGCAAGGAGGCACATATAGTGTAGGGATAGGATGTGGCTAGGCAGGGCTAGTTGTTCTGTTTAAAAGACACAAAAGTCCATTGTTATATCTGACTGCAATATATTATTTTTGTGGTGGGTTAAAAATTGCGCAAGGTTGCCTGACCTTAACACCACCTTTTCAGTGTCTGCTGTCTAACATTTGTGTATCCCAAATAACAGAAATCCGGTGTATTTTTTTCTTCAGCTATTGAAGGCGACATTACTAATGTTGCCGTGATTAGCAGCAGAAAGAAACTCAATACATGTCAGGTATATAGGAGAAACATACATTGTCCTGCACATGCTGCGCAGCTGGTGTTAAGATTAGGCAAACTTGCGCAAATTTTGACCATCAAGAATAGCAATATTGCAGCCAGATATAACAAAAGTCCTTAAAAGGACTTTTGGGTCTTTTCAACAGAACAACTAGCCCTGCCTAGCCAAATCCTATCCCTACACTATCTGTGCCTGATTGCGTAAACATTATACATTATATCAATAATGGCCGAAAAAAATACACTGGATGTCAGGTATTTAGGATACAGAAAGGTTATACTGCACATGCAGCACAGGTATGTGACCTGGTATTACCTGCGCTGCGTCTGCTGCATAACGTTTGCTCATTCGGTGAAATTTTTCTGCTCGAACACTAAAAAAAATCTGCGCAACTGTACTTTTGACAAACTTGCATATATACTATTTAGTATGCGCATGGTGAGCAGTAAGGGACAGGGAAGTGGGCGTGCTGCTGATGGTGAACGCAGAGGCCATGGCTCTGGGTGCCGGTGAAACAGTGTCTGCTGGAAGAGCACAAGAAACAAAGTCATCCAAAACTCCTAGCTTCATGTCTCAGTTTCAAGGGCGGCACAAGACAGGTTCTTGTTAGGTCAACATGTCAGGAGGACCAGAGTGAGGTTAATTTTTTAGGTTACAAAATTAGGGGTGAGGGCCTGCTGGTGAACCTCTTAAATATTTAAAGGGTTTCTGTCACCAGTTTTGGACATATAAAACAGGATGACATTTGTAATGTGCAAATGTCACCTGATGCCCAATCTGGTAATCATTTTTTTACTGGTGTCCCCGTTTTTGTAATAAATAAACTTTTGTGATATGCAAATGAATCTTACTAGGTGCAAGGGGCGGTAACCCTGCACCTAGTAGCGCCGTTTCCCTACCTTTATTCACGCCCCCTTGCTTGTGATGGACAGGGCCAGGCAGCTCGTTCTATCTGCTCCTGGCCCTGTCCATGCTGGAAATCCCGCCGGGCTTTCGGCTTCCTCACTGCGCCTGACATCACACTACACCCGGAAGAGAAGGCGGCGCAGGCGCAGTGAGGAAGCCGGGAGCCCGGCAGCCAGCGGCACTTACTGCGCATGCGCCGAATGAAGGCCGCACGGCGCAGGCGCGGGATTTCCAGCACGGACAGGGCCAGGAGCAGATAGAGCGAGCTGCCTGGCCCTGTCCATCACAAGCATGGGGCGTGAATAAAGGTAGGGAAACGGCACTACTAGGTGCAGGGTTACCGCCCCTTGCACCTAGTAAGATTAATTTGCATATCACAAAGTTTATTTATTACAAAAACGGGGACACCAGTAAAAAATGATTACCAGATTGGGCATCAGGTGACATTTGCACATTGCAAATGTCATCCTGTTTTATATGCCCAAAACTGGTGACAGAAACCCTTTAAAGGTGAGGGCAGCCTAATAAGCAGATTGATATGATGGAGGAAGAGAACGAGAAGAGGAAGGGGTGTATGGAAATACAGTGTATTCAATACACCTTAAAAGCCACATTTAAAGTTCCTTTATGTTCAGCCGCTTTCCTCTGGTGGGGTACCGAAGTCAGGGGCAATCCAAGCCTTGTTCATTTTGATTAGCATCAGCATTTTCAGTTGACAGGCGGATGCGCTTAGCAGTTATTTTGCCCCCAGAAGCACTAAATAACCGCTCCGACAAAATGCGGTAGGGCAGGCCAGCACCTAGAGCGCCAGTTCGTGCCACTTGTCCAGCTTAGACACCCACTAATTATAAGGCACAGAGGGATCGCTGAGGATGTTGACATTGTCAGCTAGGTACTCCTTTACCATTTTACAAAACTTTTCCCTCCTAGTTGTGACACTAGGCCGCTTATCAGAACCTTTTCCACATGCAGCGCTGTCCGTCTTTATTGTAAGCAGGTGGAGTTCCAGCGCGTGCTCAGGTCGCACAGCAGTCAGTGAGCTGGCAAGTGTAAGCACTGCTGCAGACCAGCGGAAGCTGTAGGTGACTTTCGGAAATGGGCACCTTCACCAGCAGCTCAGGCAAATTGGTGTAGGTTTTGAGAAACCGCTGAACCACTAAGTTGAAGCAGTTGTTTGGCCTGAGGGAGACTCCTGTTTGTCCTTCCTGTTGGAGGAACAGGTAGACTCATTCCTGTCATTAGTTCCAGGGTCCTATAGGGTCAGTTTGGTTTAGGTTCCTGTGTATGAACTCTCCTACATTTGAGGCCTATTCATACTGGTAGTCAGTCAGGATTAGAGTCAGGGTTTCCTATAGGAGGTGTCCATCTTCCTTCCTTAGTTTCCAGGCCTAATCTTCTTTCCCTCCTACACTCTGTGTGGTTTTCACCTGAGCGTGACAGTATGTGTGAGAGCTTGCCGAGCTCCAAAGCCGCCACCAAGTTGCGGCCGTTATCAGACACAACCACGCCTGGTTGTAGGTTGAGTGGCGAAAGCCACAGCTCAGCCTGGTCCCTTATACCCTGCCACAGCACTGTGGCGGTGTGTTGTTTGTCACCTAAGCAAATAAGTTTCAGCACAGCCTGTTGCCACTTCCCCACCGCTGTGCTAAACTGCTTCCAGCTACTGACTGATGGCTGACTGGTGCTGCAAGATGAGAATTCCTAGGTGGAAGAGCTGGAGGAGAAGGAGGGGTTGCAGCCGCTAATGTAGGTGGTGGCGGAAATCCTGATGGAAGTAGGGCCCGCAATCCTTTGTGTCGGTAGCACCTGTGCCATCCCAGGGTACAACTCGCTCCCAGCCTCCACAACATTTACCCAGTGTGCCGTCAGGGAAATGTAGCGTCCCTGGCCAGAAGCACTTGTCCATGTGTCAGTCGTTAAGTGGACCTTCTCAGTAACTGCGTTGGTCAGGGCATGGGTTATGTTTCGGGACACATGCTGGTGTAAGGCGGTGAGGGCACACCGGCAAAAATAGTGACGGCTAGGTACTGAGTAACGAGGGACAGCCGCTGCCATCAGACTGCGAAAAGCCTCAGTGTCCACAAGCAACATTTTCAGCGCTAGCAATTTGTAAAGGTGTGCATTTAGTGCTATGGCCTGTGGGTGGGTGGCTGGGTATTTGAGCTTTCGTTCAAAGGTCTGGGGTATGGATATATGTACGCTGCGCTGGGACACAGAAGTAGATGTGCTCGCTGATGGTGCTTGCAAGGGTCCAGGTGCAGGGGGGAGGCATCTGGTCCTGCGTCCTGGCTAGCACGTAACACAGGGAAAAGGGAGGCAGTGGTGTAACCCGCAGACACCGATTGTGGATCCAGGCGTTTGGCCCACCTATTAGGGTGCTTTGCTGCCATGAAGATCATGCTGGTGGTGGCCAGGTTGCTAGTGTTCATGCCCCTGCTCATTTTGGTACGGCACAGGTTGCAAATGACAATTCTTTTATCGTCCATACTTGTGGGTGTGGCCTGCCTTCTCCCTTTTGCCACCCCACCGCCTCTTACAGCCTGTTGCTGTGCTGTGTATCCCTCCCCCTCTGTACTGCTGTCCTCGCTCAGCTTGGGTCCTTCCAGGGGTGTAACCATAGGGGGTGCAGAGGTAGCAGTCACTACTGGGCCCAGGAGCCTGAGGGGGCCCAAAGACCCTTGTGCCACATAAGAAGACACACAAAGTACTGAGGGAAGGGGGGCCCAAGCTAAACTCTTGCAACAGGGTCCATGAGCCTTTAGCTACACCCCTGCCTCCTTCCCATGTTGGGCCAGTGATTTCATCGTCCATCACCTCCTTTTCCACTTCTTCACTCTGGTCCTCCTCCTGACAAGTTGACCTTCAGTACTGCTGACACTCAAAAACATTTGGGGTGAGGATCTGCTGCTGATCTGACCATCTAAAACATTAGGGGCAAGTGCCTGCTGCTGAGCTGACCATGTAAAATATTCGGGACGAGTGCCTGCTGCTGATCTGACTGTGTAAAACATTAGGGTTGAGGGCGTGCTGCTACTTGCGCTTTATATACAAGTAAATATATGTTTCCTAACAATATTTCCTCTAAAATCGATATCTTCTGTTTTTGGAGGTATTATTGTCCCGTAAAAGTGCCGTAATAGTCGGTCATCATCGTTAATAGCAGCGACTTCGGTGTCCAAGATGTATCCAGACATCCTCCCCATGCTGTTCCCTAACCATTTCAGTGGTGTTTCCACCATTTTCTCACGTTTCCCTATGAACCAGACACCTTCCCCTCTGCAGAGCAGGGGGTGCCTGGTCTTCTCCCATTGACTTCCATTATACTCTGGTGCTCGGCCGAGCACTCGAGCACCACCTAGTATTCGGCCAGAGCACCCGAGCACCCGAGCATTGCGGTGCTCGATCATCACTAGTGACCACCTTGGGCTGGGGTGCTGCCTTTTCACACCGGCCCGGTATAAGCACTGCACAGGTCCCCCATGCAGCCAGGAGCGGGGGCTCAGCTCTCACATAAGAACCAAGCTCCTGCTCTAACTGCCCGGACTGGCAGGCGTGCCGTTTTGGGCTGTTCAACCCTTTATAAGCCATGAGCAATGGCCTCCACCGCATGTAAACAATGACAGAGAGCGCGGACTCCCTCTGTCTCTCATCTGTACCCCACAATTACATAGTAACATAGTTTATAAGGCCAAAAAAAGACATCTGTCCATCCAGTTCGGCCTGTTATCCT
The DNA here is from genome assembly GCA_900303285.1 of Rhinella marina. Classification (NCBI taxonomy): domain Eukaryota; kingdom Metazoa; phylum Chordata; class Amphibia; order Anura; family Bufonidae; genus Rhinella; species Rhinella marina. The sequence goes on from ONZH01003209.1 coordinate 195,426, forward strand.
ACAAGTTGATCCAGAGGAAGGTAAAAAAACCCTGTGAGGTAGAAGCCAATTTTCCCCACTTTAGGGGAAAAAATTCCTTCCCGACTCCAACCAGGCAATCAGAATTATTCCCTGGATCAACAACAACCCATATCTAGTAACTATAACCTGTAATATTATTACCCTCCAGAAATACATCCAGGCCCCTCTTGAACTCTTTTAGTGAACTTACCATCACCACCTCCTCAGGCAGAGAGTTCCATAGTCTCACTGCTCTTACTGTAAAGAATCCTCTTCTATTTTTGTGAACAAACCTTCTTTCCTCCAGGCGCAGAGGATGTCCCCTCGTCATGGTCACTGTCCTTGGGATAAAGAGATCATGGGAGAGACACTGGTTTCTACAGCTTAGTTTGCTGTTCACTAAAATTCCTAGGTCCTTTTCCATGTCAGAGTTACCCAATGTTTTACTATTCAGTATGTACTGGTGACTTGCATTATGCCCTTCCCATATGCATAACCTTACATTGTCCAGTGTTAAACCTCATCTGCCACTTCTCTGCCCCAAGCCTCAGGTTTATCCAGCATCCATCTGTAGCAGTGTACTGTCCTCTTCTGTGTTAATTACTTTACACAGTTTAGTGTCATCTGCAAAAAATTGATATTTTACTGTGCAAGCCTTCTACAAGATCATTAATAAATATATTGAAGAGAATAGGGCCAATACTGACCCCTGTGGTACCCCACTAGTGACAGTGACCCAATCTGAGTATGTACCATTAATAACCACCCTCTGTTTCTATCACTGAGCCAGTTACTTACCCACATACAGACATTTTCTCCCAGGCCAAGCATTCTCATTTTATATACTAACCTTTTATGTGGTACAGTGTCAAATGCTTTGGAGAAGTCCAGATATACGACATCCATTGATTCCCACGGTCAAGTCTAGAACTTACCTCCTCATAAAACTGATTAAATTGGTTTGACATGACCGATCCCTCATGAGCCATGCTGATATGGAGTTATTTGCTTATTTTCATTGAGGTACTCCAGATAGCATCTCTTAGAAACCCTCAAACAGTTTACCCACTACAAATGTTAAACTTACTGGCTAGTTCCCGGGCTCTGCTTTTGGACCCTTTTTGAATATTGGCAACATTTGCTATGTCCACCTGTGAACACTCCCCGTCAGTATAGAGTCCTTAAATATCATAAATAGGGTCTGGCGCGAATTAACATGTGTGTAAAGGCAGTTATAGGCTTCAAGCCTGCCTCTAGTGTTTTCC